>RYFJ01004358.1:0-33279 GCA_003991445.1 Oryza meyeriana var. granulata | reverse complement strand
TTTGAGCTGGGAAGGAATCGTGAAGACCACGTTATGGAGTTAATTACTTCTCTATTAATTAGGTAGTTTTGATAATTTTTTAGGAAACCATGATTCGTATCGATCGGGGGCTTTGTTAGTTTCTTTTCTAGTTAGGAAGTCTGTCGTGTCTAGTAAGGACTGTAATAACTCGGGTATATATCCGTATGCCCGGTTCTTGTAATCTTAAATCGATCAATACAATTCGGCGCATCGCACCCTTTACAACTGGGTTCTTGCTTCTCGGAGGGGGCTGCACGTTAGGTCGAATCCTGCGACGAGGGTAAGTTTGTTACCTGCTGACCCATGCGGCTAGGACTTTCTCGGTTAGGTCCGTATTCTAGTCGGGTCTTGGTAGTTGGCTTACCAGGTGTATCGGATCTGTCTAGGCTGCATTGGTTGCGGGTCCGACCTCTTAGGCTGTCAGGGTATATCACATTACGCGTGATAGTTTTTATCAGTTTTTATCGGGGTAGTTTATCATTCCAGTTTTGTGTGATTCGGTTGGTCGACATAACTAAATCTGCTAGCGATAAATTTATTGCCTTTGTTAGGCTGATATCCCTTTGTGCAAAGCGTCTTATCGGAATGTATCGCCGGTAAGTTATTTTCATCATAAGTTGCATTAATCTATCGGCTTCTTGAGGTTCTTTACTATTATCGATCTGTGCTGCATCAGTTAGGTTTGAACTACTAGATCATATAATAGATTTATCCTTGCCCGCTGAGCGATCGTTGTATATGCGACGTTCTACACGTCGGAGTGCTTAGCCGATAGGTTATCTTTTATAAAGCCGAGCTGTATTACTCCTTACTGTTTTTGTCATCTATATTAATCGGTTTTCTAACCGCTGCACATGTGTTTCCGTCGGCAGTCGGCTGGCTTACTATCCTGCATATCTCTTTTATCATGGCTTCTAGCCGATGCACATGTTGTAGTAAAGCTTATCTATTTGTTTTTATAGCGGGCGTATCGGTTTCCTAGCAGATACAAACAGGTGGCCATCGCGCATCGGCTGATAAGGAGCCTAATGCAGTCCGGTATCGGCCATAGCCGATGTGTCGTTTGCTGCTGCTCTGGCAGCGAGTACAAGCGAGGACGCCGGGAGCGAAAGCGCGAGTATCCACCAGGCGAGGGCCGCGGGCAGAGCATTAGCCGGCGATCGGCTGGAAAGGAAATCCTGTATCGGGCTTACTGGCCGATTGGATCAATAATCAACTTCTTCATCTTTGTCCAAGTTGCGGGGGTCAAATTGACTGCCGCTGGCGAACCTCAAGATTTTAGGACCTGCACTGGAGTAAAGGCAGATCTCCCAGGCCTTCGTATGTTCAAATCTGCATCAAACCAGATCATCAACAACGATTTTGGGCATTCCGGTGGTTTTTGGTGCGAACGATATTTTTGGCACGCCCAGTGGGACACAGAACTATCAACATGGCTGGAAAGGAGGTCATCACACGAGATAATATAATCGCCAGTCACGATGGAAGACTTTGACGAAGACAAGACACAAGTGGAGCAGAACATTATGAATTTCAGAAGCTTTGTCTAGATCCTTCGGTATGACAGATCAACGGCCGATTCAGAGTCGGCAATTTTCAAAGCCTGTGTGATTGGATGAATTGAGCCATATCATCCCAGCAAGTTACAGAAGCACTTCAGCCCTGGTTAATGAGGCAGTTTCATCATGCATTGATCGATCATCTGGGATATTGGTGAGCACATTAAGAACTTGACAAGAAGGGCGTGAGGATTCAGTGGCTGGCGGGGCCACAGATGGAATTCTCAAGGATATCATCAGAATGCTGCGTTACTGTTATTCTGGGGGGTCATCAGCAGAGTTTATCCAGGAGCTGTCCTGAGTAAATTTCAGAAAGAATATAGAGGGGCACAATCGGCTATCACTCCATGCTGGTTATCACAGATCAGGAAGATCCAGAAGAAGTTTATCGGCAAGAATTACAGAGGTGAGAGAGAACGATTCGGTTAAGACCGAAGGATGGAATATTTATGTATCGGCTCCATATCCAGATTGGTTTGATAGAAGCTCGTTACGCAATAAGGCCGATACAGAGTACCAGACTTTCTGCAAATTCTCAGGGCAAGATGATGTATTACAGTGGAGATGTCAGCTCGGTTGTGGCTCAAATGTGTGGAAGACGCATGGCTGTAGAAGCTTTGAGAGTTAGCTCTTTCCCGTTTCATTATCGGATCGGCTTTTACATGGTTTTCTTCATTGCAATTAACTCAGTTCAAGGTTGGGCGATCTGGAAAAGCAATTCCACAAGTATTCTTTATGGGGCAGTCAGGAGATGAGTTTGATAGATTTAACATCGGTAATACAGAAGCCCGGAGGAATAGTCACGGAGTATTCAAGCGGTTTCGTGATGTTAGAGAACCGCTGTTATAGTTTAAGTCTGGATGATGCACAGCTGGCGAGTTAGCATTCCAAGGTTTGGTGGCTCCGATCAAGGAAAGATTTTCATCAGATAGACTTCGAGAGCGCTAGACACTAGTACAAAAGTATGGCTTCATGAGAGCGACTTCAAGAGGCCAGGAAGGAATAATTTGAGGGTCCAAAAGAAGAAGAATTTGAAGTTTGATAAAAACTCGAAATTTGGGGGGCATGTGTTAAGCCAAAATTTGGTACGGTTCGTTCATGTTCGGTTAAGGAAGAAGCGATATCAGCCGTTGGAACTAATCCAGTAGTTCGAAGCTTGGGAAGGAATCGTGAAGACCACGTCATGGAGTTTAATTTACTTTTATTCAATTAAGGTAGTTTTGATATTTTTAGGAAACTGATCTCGTATCTGATCGGGGGCTTGTTAGTTTTTCCTTTTCTAGTTAGGAAAGTCCTGTTACCGTGTCCTATAAGGATTGTAATGAACACTCGGGGTACTATATACGTATGCCGGGTACGCGTGTAAATCATCTAATCGTCAATACAATTCGGCGAGTCCATCGCACTTTACCAACGGGTTCTTGCTTCTCGAGCAGGGCTTGCTCGTTAGGTCCGAACTCCTGCGCGAGAGGGTAGTCTGTTACCTTCTCTGCTACAATCGGCTAGGATTTCTCGGTTAGGTCGATATTTCTAGTCGGTCTATGGTAGTCGGCTTACTACGGTGTATGGATCTGTCTACGGCTGGCATCGGTTCGGTCGACCTCTTAGGCTGGTCAGGTATATCACATCACGCGTGCATAGTTTTTATCAGTTTATCGGGGGTTAGTTTATATCAGTTTGTGCTGCATCGGTTGGGTTCGACTTACTAAACTGCTAGCGATAATTATTCCTGTTAGGCTGATATCCTTTGTGCATAGCGTCTTATGGAATGTATAGAGCGGTAAGTTATTTTCATCACAAGGTTGCTTAAATTGGTCTATGGCTCGTTGAGGTTCTTTACTATTATCGATTGTGCTGCATCGTTAGGTTTGAGCTACTAGATCGATAATAATAGATTTTCCTTGCGAGCGATCGGTGTATATGCGACGTTCTATCGGAGTGCTTAGTCGCGATAGGTTTTATCCTTTTATAAAGCGCGATTGTATTATCCTTACTGTTTGTCATCTATATTATCATCGGTTTTCTCTAACCGATGCATCATGTGTTTCTCGGCAGTCGGCTGGCTTACTATCTGCATATCTATTTTATCAATCGGCTTCTAGCCGATGCACATGTTGTACTAACAGCTTATCTATTTGTTTATAGCGTATCGGTTTCCTAGCCGATACCAGGTGCCATCGGCCATTCGGCTAAAGGAGCCTACATCAGTCCGTATCGGCGATAGCCGATGTGCAGTTGCTGCTTTCGACTCCGGCACGAGTACAGCGAGGACCCGGGAGCGAATAGCGCGAGTACAGGCGGAGAGGGCCCGGGCAACGAGCATAGCGGCGATCGGCTGGAAGGATATCCGTATCGGCTTACTGGCCGAATTGGATCAATAATCAATTTCTTCATCTCCTTGTCAATTGCGGGGTCAAATTGACTGGCAGCCCTGCGACCTCCAGATTTTAGGGACTGCACTGGAGCTAAGCAGATCTCCAGGCTTCGTATGTTCAATCGCATAACAGATATCAACAAGCTTCTTGGCACACCGGTGGTTTTTGGGTGCGAACTATTTTTGGCACGCCCAGTGGGACACAGAACTTCAACATGGCTGAAAGGAGGTCAGCACAGATAATATAATCCAGTCACGATGGAAGATTTTGACCGAAGAACAAAGACAACAAGTGGGAGCAGAAATTACTGAATTTCAGAAGCTTTGTCTAGAATCCTTCGGTATGACAGATTAAGGCCGATTCAGAAGTCGCAATTTTCAAAGCTGTGTGATTGATGAATCGAGCCATACATTCACAGTCAGTTCCAGAGCACTTAAGATGGTTAATGAGGCAGTTCAGTCATGCATTGATCGTCTAATCTGGGATATTGGTGAACACATTACAGAACTTGATCAAGAAGGCGGTAGAGCCGATTCAGCTGCTGGGGGGCAACAAGATGGAATTCCCTCAGGATATCATAACTGCGTACTCTGGGGGGCATCCCAGCAGAGTTATCCAGGAGCTGTCACTGAGTCAATATCAGAAAGAATATCAGAGGCAAATCGGTCATACGCCATCACCTCTTGCGTATCACCAGCGAAGATCAGAAGAAGATTTATCGGCAAGAATTACAGAGGTGATAAGAGAACAATCTGGTCTACAGACGAAGGAGGAAATATTTATGTATCGGCTCCATAATCCAGATTGGTTTGCTAGAGCTCCGTTACTTAAGGCGCGATACAGAGTACCAGACTTCTCAAATTCTCAGGGCAAGATGATGTATTTACAGTGGACCATGTAGCCGGTTCTTGGTCAATGTGGAGACGCATCGGCTGTAGAAGCTTTGAGAGTTAGACTCTTCCGTTATCATTATCCGGATCGGCTTTTACATGGTTTCTTCATTGCCACCAGTAATCAGTTCAAGGTTGGGGCGATCTGGATAAGCAATTCCACAGTATTTCTTTATGGGGAGTCAGGAGATGAGTTTGATAGATTTTAACATCGGTAATACAGAAGCGCGGAGGAATCAGTCACGGAGTATTACCAGCGGTTTCGTGATGTTAGAAACCGATGTTATAGTTTATAGTCTGGATGATGCACAGCTGGCCGAGTTAGCATGCAAGGTTTGGTGGCTCCGATCACAGGAAAGATTTTCATCAGAAGACTTCGAGAGCTAGCACACTAGTACACTAAAAGGTATCTGGCTCATGAGAGCCGACTTAAGAGGCGCAGGAAGGAATTTGAGGCCAAACAGTAAGAAGATTTCGAAGTTTGATAACAAATCCGAATTGGGGGGCAATGTGTTAACGCCAAATTTGGTAGCTGGTTCGTTACCATGTTCGGTTAAGGAAAGAGCGATATTTTTCAGCCGTTGGAAACTAATCAGAAGATTCGAGCTTGGGAAGGAATCGTGAAGACCACGTTATGGCCAGTTAATTACGTTAATCTATTAATTTTAGGTAGTTTGATAATTTTTAGGAAACTTGATCTCGTATCTGATCGGGCTTGTTAGTTTTCCTTTCTAGTTAGGAAGTCTGTTCCGTGTCCTATAGGACTGTAATATCGGGGTATATATACGTATGCCCGGGTACCTTGTAAATCATCTTAATGATAATCATTCGGCGCAGTGTCGCACCTTCCTTTACCAACGGGTTTCTTGCTTCTCGAGCAGGGGCTGCATCGGTTAGGTCCGAACTCCTGCGAGATGGGTAAGTCTCGTTACCCGATCGACTACAATCGGCTAGGACTTTCTCGGTTAGGTCCGATATTCTAGTCGGTCTATAATGGTAGGTCGGCTTACCACGGTGTATCGGATCTGTCTACGGCTGCATCGGTTCGGTCCGACTCTTAGGCTGGTCAGGTATATCACATCACGCGTGCATAGTTTTTATCAGTTTATGGGGGTAGTTTATCATCAGTTTGTGCTGCATCGGTTGGGTCGACCTACTAAACTGCTAGCGATAAATTATTCCTGTTAGGCTGATATCCTTTGTGCAAGCGTCTTATCGGAATGTATAGCCGGTAAGTTATTTTCATCACAGTTGCATTAGGTCTATGGCTCGTTGAAGGTTCCTTTACTATTATCGATCTGTGCTGCATCAGTTAGGTTTGAACTACTAGATCGATAATAATAGAGTTTTCCTTGCCGAGCCGATCGGTGTACTATGCGACGTTCTATCGGAGTGCTTAGCGATAGGTTATCCTTTTATAAAGCCGACTGTATTATCCTTACTGTTTGTTCATCTATATTATCATCGGTTTTCTAACGATGCACATGTGTTTCCTCGGCAGTCGGCTGGCTTACTATCCTGCATATCTATTTTATCATCGGCTTCTAGCCGATGCACATGTTGTACTAAAGCTTATCTATTTGTTTATAGCGCTATCGGTTTCCTAGCCGATACAACAGGTGGCATCGGCCATCGGCTACAAGGAGCCTACATCAGTCCGTATCGGCCGATAGCCGATGTGCAGTTTGCTGCTGACACGGGCACGAGTACAAGCGAGGACCCGGGAGCGAAAGCGCGAGTAAGGCGAGGCCGGGCACGAGCATAGCGGCGATCGGCTGGAAGGAATCCGTATCGGCTTACTGGCCGATTGGATCAATAATCAAATTTCTTCATCTCCTTGTCAATTGCGGGGTCAAATTGACTGGCACGCCTGCGAACCTCAAGATTTTAGGACCTGCACTGGAGCTAAGCAGATCTCCCAGGCCTTCGTATGTTCAATCGCATCAAACCAGATCATCAACAAGCTTCTTGGCACACCCGGTGGTTTTTGGTGCGAACAGCCTGGACTCTTCGCGTTGCTGACTTGAGCCAGCCGCCCGACGTCGAGCTGATGTGGACGAGCCCGCTGCTGGAGATCCCGACCGATTAGTCGGTACTAGGGTGTCGCTCGACTGCTGTTGTTGTTGTTGGCAGGCAGCAGCCGTGATCATCGCCTTGATCTTAGCGATGGTTGGAGTGGCCTGGTGGTCAGGCCCGAGCTGGAGCGTGTCTAGCAAAGTTGTGGCGGCCACAACGTTCTGTTGCGGCGTGATGAAGACATCGTGATCGCCGACTTTAGTTTGGAGAATCTGCTGCTGGGCTGCTCACCCAGCTCTGCGCAGCCCATCGTTGCGAGCCTCGCGATCAACTTCCTCCTGTTGTTGCAGTCGGTGCGCCTCCTCCTACTGCTCCTCTTGTAGTCGGCGCACCTCGGAGGGTGGTGTTGAGGCCATGAAGATCTCGCGGGGGAAGAGAAAGCTCGCTAGACTGGAGTCCAAACTGGCATTCGAACCGTTATCCGACTTGGAGTCGAACTCCGAGTAGTTTATCGGAGTGAGAATGACCCCAACCTCTGTAGATCCAATCTGAAACGATGCTGGGCCGTGTCCAAACTGAATCATAGGAGATCAGGTTTGTTGTGCGGAGTGTAAATCCGCAGCGTCGCCGAGTCCATGTGGGAGATTGACGATCTCCCCCCTTCTCGGCCCAACCCGGGCTGGCTCAAGGCCTAGTGCAAATCGGACGCCGAAGGAGAGAGTTGTCCCTATGCTTGGCGATGTGAAGGATTGCTGCAAGAGTCGTGGAAGGAGATCGCGACGTCCGATGGGCCGACTGGTGCAATGTCAGCTAGTTCCTCGGCCGGCAAGATTGGGTTTGCCTCAGCCAAGGTGAGATTGCCGAGTTGATCGGCGACGAAGTCAAGGCTCTCGAAGGTAATTGCGTCTCTAGGGGAGAACTTGTGGTTGTTGACTCCGTTGGTTGAATCCATCGAATTTGCTGATGAGAGAATTCGTCGGAGCCCCTACCCTTGGCGGCACCAAACTGTTGATGTGCTTTGCACCGGCAATAAAACTTATGGGGCTACTCGGCGAAGGTGAATCTCTGTGGATTGCAGAGGAACACAGAGAAGGTTTATAACTGGTTCAGGCCCTCGATGTGAGGGTAATACCCTACGTCAGTTTGAGGTTGTTTATTCCTCTGAGGTGTTTGATGATCGATGATCTTGTGTCTTGTTGTGGTTGCCCTGAGGGGCGCCCTGCCTCCCTTTATATACTAGGGGACAGGGTACATGATAAGGACTACCCAGCCAGATACGGCCAATGGGATATCCTTCTTAGAGATAAAGACTATCCGACTAAGACTATGTTTCCTCGTTATACAAGGCAAAGCCTGCCGGGTGCTATCTTATCTCTAATTTCCATCGTTTCGGCGTGTACATCCCTCTATCCGAGTGGCCCATTTTACTGGTAATGAGGTACCCGGGGCCCATGGCCTCCACAATCTACTCGTGCCCAGAACTACAATGATGTCGGGTGAAGCTAATTGACGAGTAAGAATACAGCAAGTACTTGGTAAGCATGTTACCGAGATATACATCGCTTTCACCAAAGTTATATATACACTAACTGTATAATTGCTTTGATTCTACATACCCAGGTCTTTTGCAATTGGCCTCTACCAGTTGGCCTCAGACCTGGTTGATCAACTCCAGTGCCTCTTCGGGTGTTGTCTTCTTCGGCAAGACCCTACCGATGGCTCGATATCTACCCTAGGGTAGATCGATTTGGTCATAGCAAGGGTTTGGGCAACACCGACAGCGACACGCTCATCTGAGTACTTTTTCAAGATGCTCGGGGCTTCTCTAAGGCGTGCCTGTACTTGGGAGACGGTACTGGAGCTGGTCCCAGCATGGTGAGGTTCCATAATGTCCAGGAGCCCTTCCACGAATCGACAAGGATATCCTATGACTCCTTGTGGGTGCCATGGGCCCCAGGTACCTCATGACAAGCATATGGGCCACTCGGATAGAGGATGGGCCTAGCCTTATAATTAGAGATATAGCTAGATTCGGCAGACTTCGCCTTGTATAGAAAGGAATATACAGTCCTAGTCGGGTGCGTTATATCTCTAAGGGGAGATCTCCTAGTCGTAATCCGATGGGGACTCCTACCTTGTGACCTGTCCCCCAGTAATATAGGGGAGGCAGGGCACCCCATGAGGGCAGGTTGAGTTGGTTCATCAGAATCACCACACCAAATCCTCAAAAATAACAACCACAACTGGACGTAGGGTATTTCCTCACACCGAGGGCCTGAACCAGTATAAATATTCCCTGTGTTCCTTTGCAATCCACCCAAGTTTCCATCCGCCGAGTAGCCCATATATTTTATTGCCGGTGTAAAACATCGACAGTTGGCGCGCCAGGTAGGGGCCTCGCGCGATCTACATCTAACAAGCTCGATGGATCCAGCAACCGAAGTCGACGGCGGCAAACTCTCCCGCAGAGATACAATCGCATTCGGAAGCCTCGACTTCGTCACCGACCAGATCGGCCAATCTCACCGTTGCCGACTCGGGCTCGATCCGATCCTGCCGGGGAACCAGCCGACTCCGAGCCAGTCGGCCTACACGATGCTGTCGGCGATCTTTCACGACATGCTGCGGCGATCTCCCATACGCCAAGTCCAGGGAAACTCTTTCTTTCGGTGTTCGAATACTCGGACTCGGTTTTGAGCCGGGCCGAGATCGGGCCACAAAAAGAAGAGATCGTCATTTCCCCCGTTCGGACTCGGCGACGCCGCGGATATCTACAACCTACATCCAACGCGGCAAACCCGATCCTCTGGAGTTCGACTCGGATATGGCCCAGAGCCGCTCGAGATCGGATCTAGGGAGGTGGAGTTATAATCAACCCCATCAACTACTCCGACTACGACTCTCAGTCGGACTACGACTCTCAGTCGGATTCCGACCCCAAGTCGGACAACAGTTTGGCAAGCTTCTCCCCGCCACGAGAAATCTTCATGCATCCAAAGGCTCTACTCCTACTCAGGAATCATGCCGACTATGCAAGCAGCAAGAGGAGGAAGCCTGCCGACTGCGAGAACAACAGGAGGAAGAAGCAAGACGCCTGCAAGCCCGCAACGACGGCCTACGCAGGGCTGGGCGAACCGCTCAGCAACAAACCCTCCAAACAAAAGTCGGCGACCACGACGTCTTCGTCACGCCACAACGGAACATCGTGGCCGCCGCAACCCTACTGGACACGATCCAGCTTGGGCCTGATCATCAGGCCACCCCGACCATCGCAAGGATAAAAGCCATGCTTACCACTGCTGCATGTAGCAGCACCAACAGTCGGGCGATACCCTCATACCGACCAATCGGTCGGCATCCCCAATGGCAGTCTTGTCTACCTCAAAACGACGCCGAGCGGCCGGCTCTAGTCGGCTGCACACGGAGTCACGCCAAACGTCACTCGGCAACCCAAACAACAACCGGCAACGTCAAAGTGACCGTCGGGACAACCGGGATCTCCGAGGCCAACTATGGCGTGATCTTCGGCAGGACACCAATGCTCGGCGCCACGAACGAGAAGAAGACGAGCAACGCCAACTGGAAGACGAGAACGAGCATTTCGGCCTCCACCACGAGCGGTTTCGCCGCCGTATTCGGAGTCGGAGCCCTCATGACGATGAAGGCATACCAGCCTTCACCCAGGAGCTACAACAGGATTCGAGCTGGCCGTACGGGTTTCAAGCCTACAGGCATCGAAAAATACGACGGCAAGACCGATCCCGAGTCCTGGCTCACAGCATACACTCTGGCAATCCAAGCTGCTGGAGGTGACCACAAAGTCATGTGGCTAACTACCTCCTAGTTGCTCTAGGCCGACTCAGCGAGGACTAGGCTAACAGGACTTCCCAAGCAATCAATCGGGCTCTTGGGGAGAACTCCGGGAATGTTTCATCACCAACTTCCAGGAACATACGAGGACCATCTTCCGAGCTACGAGCTATATCAGTTGCGTCAAAGGAAGAACGAGTCTCTCGTGACTTCATCAAGAGGTTTTCTGAGAAGAGGAAACTCAATCCGAAGATCAAGGACGAGGTCGTCATCGCCGCTTTCGAAAAGGAGTCAAGACATCTCGTTCATCGGACAAATCACGCGAAGCCTCCAACTCTGTCAAGGCCTTATTCAACATGCGAACAAATACGCCGACTCAGCCCATGCTGTTGCTGAGGCCCTTGAGATAAAAAGGCATCCTGACAGGAGAAGCGGGGAGGGCAACCAACGACGCGGTCCCGACTAAAGCCGGGAATCGCAAATGCAAGTCAGACGGTTTCATTGTGGCAGTCGGTCACAATCGTCTTCGACTTTCAACAACTGAAGATTATCAGAACAACAAGTGACATGCTCGGGGATCACAAGCTTCAAACGCAAGGATGGCATCCACTCCGAAATACCGAACAGCTAAGTCGCTTCTGATAAATATTTCTTCACTCGGCCTTGCATGCCGCTTACACCTAATACGTGCACAAGCTGCACTCTTCTCTGTTTTTGCTCTAATGATGAAAGTATCTCAAGTAGCATAAATCCTAATCCGTGAAACTTTGCTCCATGAAAGACGAACTCAAGTCACCCAAAACGCCGTTCTGGAAAAGAGCCATGAGCCAACTCCCGACGCTAGGGGGCTATGACTAGCGGCGCAGAGTCTTAAACGTAAGGGATTAACTACTCGGGGAAATTAATATCAATAAGAGGAAGAACTGAATTTACATATATTGTAAAATACATTTTTATTCGGATGATTGTTTTCATCATCAAATGCTACTCATCCGATATCTTTATATCACAGGCCCTGCTCCATACGCGTGACAGGAACTCAGGGCTGTGCGCCTATTCCTACGCTTCGGGGGCTGGACAGTCTGCCAAAATACACTCGGGATGCTCCATGAGGGCTACTTACCGAGTACTACTGCGCAGTCGGGGACGTCCATCTTCCCCGGCTACGCTCCATGAGAGCTGACAACCGACTTCCGGCACTAGTCGGGGGTCGTATATCACTCGGCTGGGTGAGGTACGCCCCATGAGGGTCGCTAGCCGAAGCCTATGCTAATGCAAGGTTCGGGTACCTCGCTTGGCTATAACTCCATATGGCCTATGAGTGCGGTGTGCACTTGATTAGTACCACCTTGCCTAGTTGAGCAAGGGTTGAACCAACTTATAAGGCCTTGTCCCTCCAACCATAGTACTTCCGGGTTAACCCTTTTACACGAAGCGAGGACGAAAGTGTAAGTGGGGTGCTATGTGTAAGTGGGCCCGCCCGTCGGTTGGGCTGGGCTGTGCGGTTCTGGAGGGCAGGGTGTTACAGGTATGCCCCATGAGGGTCGCTAGCCGAATCCTATGCTAATGCAAGGTTCGGGTACCCTGCTCGGCTCTTCTGAAGTCAGAGAAGACTTACATCGTCAAAGCACATCCGGAGTTCTCATGCACTGCGTCACACCTGAGGAGGGCAAGCAGATCCTGCAACATACCTACTCGGGCACCTATGGCAACCAGGCTGCATCCAGAACATAAGTCGGAAAGGCTTGCGAATAAGGATTTCTCTTGCTGATTGCGGTTATCGACACCAAAAAACTCATCCTGACAGGCGATGGATGATACTTCTGTAAAGCTATGCCGGATAGGTCGGCTGCAGGCCGGCTTATTTGGTAGCAGCCCACCAGATAGAAGTTTCCTACAGTAGCATGCTCCATGTGGCCGCCCGCAGGCTGAGTTGAAATTATAGCGCTGGTGCTACAACAGGAGCCGATGAGGTAAACAGATATGCTTCATGGGAGCCTTATTGCTAAACATATATGTTTGGGTATCTGTTTTTATCCACAGGTCTCGAGGATATATCCTTACAAGGATCACAAAGCTGGTCTTCATTAAAGTTGGGGATGCAGTATCTTTCTCGGGTACACCTGACCACGTCGTGGATTTATTTTATAAAGTGTTACTCGGCCTACATGTGGGCCATCAGTTTGCCATGAGCAAACATATTCCGCTGACATGACGCGGATGAGTCTAACTTTCGAGTAGTCACTACTCGAAGAGACTATAAAATTCTGATTCCCGCTGACATGACGCGGATGAGTCTAACTTTCGAGTAGTGCACTACTCGGGAGAGACTATAAATTTCTCATTCCCGCTGACATGATGCGGATGAGTCTAACTTTCAAGTAGTACACTACTCGGGAGAGACTATAAATTTCTCATTCCCGCTGACATGATGCGGAGGAGTCTAACTTTCGAGTAGTATTCTACTTGGGAAAGACTATAAACACCTTTTCGAGCTGACATGAAGCTGAAGAGTCCCATATGCGAGTAGCATCCTACTCGGCAAGACTATAAACACACATTCCGACTGACATGAAGTCGAAGAGTCCTACATACGAGTAGTTCCCTGCTCGGCAAGACTATAAATCATATTCCGGTCGACATGATACCGAAGAGTCTCATATACCAGTAGTATACTACTCGGGAAAGACTACAAGGTTAAAGATCTTTGACTTTATGTTTAATTGTCTTCACAATTAAGCACAAAGTCGGGGGCTACACCTAATAGGTGCGCCTATTCGGCGCACACTATTCCAACATCTACATGGAGCCCTTCATAGCCTCGCTGCCAGCTGACATGAAGCAGGACTCGGGAGAAGCAGCACTCAGACAAAGAGTACTCGGGAGCAATGCACTCGGGAAGACTTCACCATGGAGGATGAGCACTCGGCATCAGCTGTGACTCAACTATGAAGGTCTCGGGGGCTACTGTGGGTGCCATGGGCCCCAGGTACCTCATGACAAGCATATGGGCCACTCGGATAGAGGATGGGCCTAGCCTTATAATTAGAGATATAGCTAGATTCGGCAGACTTCGCCTTGTATAGAAAGGAATATATAGTCCTAGTCGGGTGCGTTATATCTCTAAGGGGAGATCTCCTAGTCGTAATCCGATGGGGACTGCTACCTTGTGACCCTGTCCCCCAGTATATAAGGGGAGGCAGGGCGCCCCATGAGGGCAGGTTGAGTTGGTTCATCAGAATCACCACCACAAATCCTCAAAGGAATAACACCACAACTGGACGTAGGGTATTACCTCACACCGAGGGCCTGAACCAGTATAAAATCTCCCTGTGTTCCTTTGCAATCCACCGAGTTTCCATCCGTCGAGTAGCCCCATATATTTATTGCCGGTGTAAAACATCGACACTCCTTGACAATCTTGATCTCCTCTGCAAAGGCATTAAATTGTGTTTGGGCATCGGGCTTTTGAAGCTATTCAAATGCATCAACAACTATACTTGTTAGCCAAGACATGCAGTCGGAGCAACAAGAAGACAGGTTAAGGTTATTGTTAGGCAGGTGACTTACTAGCATAGTCGGCCTCCACCTTGGCTTTGGCCTTTTCCAATTCGACTTTGTCCTTTTCCGCTTCCTTCAGCTTAATATCTAGTTGTTTCTTCTCCTCTGCTTGGGTTTTCAACTCAGCTTTAAGGGCTGCAAATCAAAACAGTCAAGAACTCAAGATTGCAATCAAGCTCAACAAGGCAGTCGGGAATCAACAATGCTAGAGAAGTCTACTTGGGATTTACTCGAGAGGATAACACAGAAGACTTACTTCTAATCTTTTCGACTAGAGCCCACTTTTCATCCCTGAGCTTGTCAACTGCTCCCGTCAACCATGTTTCCTTCCCCTGGCTAGTCCGCTCCAGGTCGTCCTTGGCCACTTGGAGCTGGCTCGGTCATTAGAGATGGGGGGCGAGCTAGGTCAAGACCTTGTTCATTTTCTCTGAACGATCGACAATCTTCTGCTGAGTAGAACAAGAGCAAAACAGAGTCAAAAGGCAGAGTACTAGGTCAAACGGGAATATAGAATCATTGTCATGATTAATATTTTGTGATGAACAATTGGCTTTGAAAATGATTTATTTAATAAGAGATTGGTTTGAAAATAACTCTAAATATTAGTGTAAGTGTGTGTGACTAATGTGGGTCAGGTTGCGATATCTGTGCCTAGAAACAGTTGTTTTGTCTATTTGTGTGCAGGTGACTTGAGGTCTAACCTTGGTCAATGGTGAGGACCGGGACTACACTCAGGGATGAGCCGAGATCTAGCACGGTCGGGATGCCATGTGACAAGGTTGGACTAAAGTCAGTTTGTCTTGGGGTCAACATCGGTCAACGGCAGGATCAGGACAAAACTCAAGGAGGAGTTGAGGTCCAGAACGGTCAAGGGTGTCGGGTGACGAGATTAGACACAAGGTGGCACACAGTGGATGGATATCGTATGGGAGGTCTTCGCATGGGTGTGCAAGCGGCGAAAAAAATCATGAATAAATTTGGAGTAAAATTAGAGAAGGAAATCAGAAGAAATATTTAGCTACTGTAATCCAACTGGCTGCTACAGTGATCTGACTAGCTGCTATAGTGCTGGCTGCATGTGGGGGACTCTAAGTTGGTTTTGGAACAGAGAATTTTGGTAAATTGTGTTTGTTTAGGAAATTAAGGGTTTGAGTCCTAGTGGGACTAGAAGTTCTACTCCTACTTTGTGTAGGAGGTTTTAGGTATAAATAGATGAGGGGTTGAGGCCCTAAAGGTATAATGTTTGGATGAGAGAAAAGCTAGGGTTTAGCCTTGAGAGAGAAAGGAGTGCTTTGTATGCACTTTGTAAACACATCTTGATGCAATAAAGAGAATAATTCTTCAAAATTTGCATTGTCGTTTGGGAGTTTCGTCGAGATCATTTTTTGTCTGTTTGCAGGCGGTCAGACCGGTAGCAAGGAAATGGTCAGACTGGCGGCAAGGACAAGGTCGGACCGGCATCTTCTAGAAAGGTTGGAGATCTTGATTAAAGTAAAATTAATTTCATTGGTTCAGAGGTAACTTTTTATTCCGTGAAAAGTTTGGTTTTTGGTAATCCTACCATTCACCCCCCTGGTAGGCTTAATTCTTGTCTTTTGATCCTACGGGGAACTGTCTAGAACTCAACACGGCAAGACTTGCTACATACCTAGACTCCCCTCGATGCGGCAATTGCAGCACATAGAAGAACTTCGTGCTCCCTCGATGCTGCTTGTTCGTCGTGCTCATTGCTCTGCGTAACTCCCTCGGGGGTGACCCAATGAAATGTTCTCGGGAAATTATGCGGAGGGGCTTCAAGCCTAGGGAGGTCCACTTCATCAGAAGATGAAGAAGAAATTGTTGGACATAAGGTCCCAACTCCCAACTCGGTAGCTGCAGGGGTTTCGATGGCTTGCTCGGGGGCTGGAGCAACAACTTCAGGATTCACCCCTTGGACAGTCGGCGCTAGTGGTACTGCTATCGGGATTGCCTCAGCTTTTGCAGCTGGGGTAGCCTCTGGTTCAGCAGATGAACTTGTCAGTGCTGGCTCGGCTAGGGTTGGCTCGATGATAGGAATAGCGGGAATAGTCCCCTTGGGATCTATGTCAACTCGCTTCCTGCACGATATGACAAATATCAAGGCACTATCACTTCATCCTAGATTCTTGGAAGATTAAAGATTGCTTACCTCTTGGAAGTCCTGAACTTCCATGAGGGGGCTCTAGAAGATATCGATGCTGGAGAGCTGCTGGCTGTTGGGCAGTCAGCGCAGCAGTCAGCTGTGGCGATTTACCCCTAGTCGGCTTTGTTTCTGGCACAGCCGACTGGGGCGTCGAGGTACTCGGCGGCGCCGCCCATGGGCTCGATGTTGCTGATCTCATACTTAGTGGCGTCGGCCTTGGCCACGATGTTGCTGGGCTCGATGTTGCTGAGCTCGACGGTGCTGGCCTTGGGCTCGATGTTGCTGGCCTTGGACTTAGAGAAGAAGGCCTTAGGCTTGGCAGCCTAGGGGCTAAACTGGCAGGGTCTTTGATCTTCAAACTCCCTGGTGCTGCGCTCGGCATGCTTGCTCTTTTCTTGTCCGGATCTTCAATGGGTTTCTTCCCAGCTGGCCGGCCTCTTCTTCGTTTTGGTGGCCGAGAAGGTTTGGGAATCATCATCAAACTCCTCACAATCCTGCAAATATTTCAACAACATACATCATACATTGGAGGACGATTCAAGACAAATGTCCACAAATATTTATCACCAATGGATAGCAATTCCAAATTAACTTTTCAAGATTACCTGTGGCTGAGGCCTTTTCTGCCTATAGGCTGCAGTGGCACGCTCGGCGTCTTCTGTCCCTACAACCTCATTGACAAAAAAGCCGAGCAAGGTGTCACTCACCTTGTTCTCATAAATCAAGCCTGGGTATTCTCGGCTGTGATCATTTTTGCCCTAGTAATCCCAGTCGAAGTGGCTTCTCAGCTTCAGGGGCCTGGTGTGGTAGTTCAAGAAACACCTCGCCACCCAAGGACCAGTTAATCCCAAGCTCTTCAGTTGATCAATCTTCTCTATCAGTTGGTACAGTTGGCTCATCTCTTCATAGCTTGGCACAGAAGACCAGCTAGGAACGACAACAGGGGAAGAGCCAGTGAAAGGGGGCAGAGAAGGTTGAGATCGGAGCAATAGAACCATTCTTTATGCCAGCCCTTGAGGGAGGTTTTCAAAGAAACATGAAGATAGATCTTTTTCATTTCGTTACTGAGTTGGAGACCGGCTCCCCCAATCACTTGGACTTTGTTTTTGGATGGCTGGGGCTTAATGTGGAAGAAATATCAGAAAAAGGTTGAAATGGGGCTTAACCCCCAGAAAACATTCACACAATGTGGTGAAAATGGAGATTTGCAGGATAGAGTTGGGATTTAGATTCACCAACTCTAGTTGATAGAAGGACAAAAGTTGGCAGAAGAAATCTGAAGAGGGAAGGGCAAGACCAAAATGGAAGAAAGAGGTGAAGGTGACTGTCTCACCAGATCGGGGCACCGCCATAGATTCCCCTTCGGCGGTGCACCAATGGATGACTTCTTGTCGCTGTAGCATCAGTTGCTTCTCCAAGTACTTCAGTTTCGTAGAACCACAGTCCAAAATCGGCCAAGCTTCCGCGGACATCTCCGGGATCTCGAGCGAAGCTCTCGGCATTACTGGGAGTGAGAAGATTTGGGGAAAATGTTATTGAATGCTTGGGATGGATGCGGCGGAGCGGAATCACGCGAATTTCAAGCGGGAGACGCCGGCTATGGCAAACCCTAGCGAGACAAAGGGCAAAATTTCAGCACGGAAGCTGGAAGACGAAACGATTGGTGGATTGGAGAAGATGAGGGAATCTTTTCTCTTTCCCCCCGCTTTTATAGAGCCTATGCTGATAAGTGGGCTTGGGCCAGCTAATTTGGTACTAGGCCACAAGATATGAGTTTCTAAATGACATGCTCTATAGAGCCGACTGCTGGCTGTGTTAAAATCACAGTGCAGATGCTATTTACAGAAACCGATTAAATAATCAGATATGCTTCATGAAAGCCTATTTGCTAGACACATGTGTTCAGATATATGCATTATTTGCCAGGTATTGAGGATACATCCTTATAAGGATCGATCGCTGATCTCCATTAAAATTGGGGATGCAGGTATCCAATTAAAATTGGGGATGCACACCTGACCACACATTGGGTTAAAATCCAAGAAGTGGTACTTAGCTTACATGCTTAGCCACCAATTGCCATGAGAAAAATTATACCAGCTGACATGATGCTGAAGAGTCTACATACCATGTAGTATACTACTCAGGAAAGACTACAAGGTTAAAGATATTTGACTTTATGTTTAATTGTTTCACAATTAAGCACAAAGTCGGGGGCTATACCTAATAGGTGCTCCTATTTGGTGCACACTATTCGTATTTTTCTATGAAGCCCTTCATAGCCTCGTGGCCAGCTGACATGAAGCAGGACTCGGGAGAAGAATGTTAGTGATATGCCCTAGAGGCAACATGGAGATGTTATATATATCACATGCTATGTTTATAATGTATTGATTTGTTCCTTGAAATAGACATCATCATTGTTGATCAATGAGTATGTGACTTATTCATGAGACTCTTAATGTCAAATATTGCTATTTCTAAATGATCCCTGATCATATATCATATGAGGAACAAATATGATTGTAATATCAGCATATGTATTGATTGATGATCATGTCTCATGGATCATGGTATGGAGATACCAAATCGATAATATGAACATATGTTAGTGAACATATGTTGGATAGACCCGCCATGAGATACTGCAGAGATTTCATCTGTCATCAGTTAGTCTCAAGTAGTGTTTATGTAGAGTCCTTACACTTGAGATCATCATGGTTCCCAACATACGTAGTAGCTTATTTTGGGACTACTAAACACTACTCCGTAACTGGGTAGTCATAAAAGTGGTCTTCGGGTTTGCTATGAAACATGTAGTGGGATATGACTGATCAAGATAGAATTTGCCCCTCCTTATGGGAGAGATATCTCTGGGCCCTCGAAGTAATGGATTATGGAAGTGCATGGCCATGCTACGGTGATTGAGGTGTCAAATCACAAGTTTGTAATCCATCACAGGATCGAGAGAGTGATTGAGCTATTAAGAGGATGACACAAGTCTCGCCTTGAGCTCAATCGAATATCGTGAGGCAAAGGGATTTGTACATAAGGACATTACAGGTTCAGCCGATATGATCTTTACGTATATCTTGGGGCTAATATGCCTTGCTAGAGGCCGCTATTAACAGGGTGACCAGAAAGGCGTTTCTGGGTCGTGACAAAATATACGTGAACCTACAGGGTCACACACTTAATGGGTTGGAACACTTATTCGAATGTGATTCGAATATGGGCTCGATTCGGATAGAGATCCGAGTAGACTCTTACTGGGCCTCAGTCCACGAGGCCGAGATAAGGTGTCTATATATAGGAGGGAGGGGCTGAGGAGTTTCACGTGTGTGTTTTCTGTTAGCCTTGAGCAAAACCTAGCCGCCACCTTCCGAGCCGAACCCTAGCCGCTCACGAGTGCTAGTACACTCGCGATCGGTGTTTCAGCCCCGGACGTGTGGATACCCGTAGAGGCGCTGCTCGTTGCGGCGTTGATCGGCGGAGATCGACTACTTCCACTACTACCTCGACGCGCGTGGTTGGACAGGCTTCTCCAACTCTTCCTCCGCTGCACTGCGCGTCTAGTGGTAACGATCCATGATCCCTTCTTTCGCATGATGTCCTGGTGTGCGCGGTAGAAATTTTTATTTTTGCTATCGTAGCCTACGCGTACTCCTTCAGTGGTATCAGAGCCATCTTGTGTAGATTGCGATCTGGATCATCGCATATGTTGATATGCGGGAGCGGTAGATTAGATCTATTGCAGTCTAGATTAGTCGGTTCATGTGAAGGATCGATGAAGGCACGGGTTGATAAGATCAATCCATGGATAGGGGTAGATAAGGTGCGGATTATAACACTATTAGCGCCCTGGAGATTTGTCTCGGATCGGCATAAGGAGGTTATGCCGAATGCTAATAGGTTATGAATAGGAATGGATGAGGCGTAGATCATAAGACTACTGGCGCCCTGGAGATTGTCTCGGATCGGCATAAGGTGGTTATGCCGAATGCTAGTAGCTTATGGATTTGATAGCCCTGGGACAGTGGTAACACTATTAGCGCCCTAGAGATTGTCTCGGATCAGCATAAGGTGGTTATGCTGAATGCTAATAGGTTACGGATCTAATGTCGTGCGAACCCTGCGAACCCCCCTTGTATAGCGTTATAGGTTCACATCGTTAAGTAGAATGCGATTCTACGTCTAACTTGTTTTTGCAGGGAATGATGTGAATTAGTATGGCCCTATAGCTTATTTGGTATGTATGAGATGTATATGATGCATGTAACATTCGTTCATGACCTGTGTGTCATGATTTTTCAGCTTTTGTTAGCTGTCTTAATTGTATTTAACGACCTGCGTGTCGACCTTAAGTGCTTGAATCCATTCTTATAATCTTTCAAATTGCTAGCTATTATAGATAGTAGCCTAGACTTGAGGTTACAAGTTTTCAAGCATGATGACCCAAAGCTGAGATGTGGAGGATGAGAAATCATCTACACGTAAATGGAGAATGGGATCACCATCCTTTTGGCCATACTATTCTATCTTACTCTTATGCCATTATATATGTGATATGTTGCTATGGTAGGATGAGTCCCTCATGATAAAAATTAGGTGTTTATGCCTTCCATATGTTGCACCAAAAGATAATGATCACCATATTGTAGGCCTACCAAAGTAGGTGCAATTGGTTATCATCATTATTTGGGGTAGATGTCGGACATCTACATGCGGAAGCATTTGGTTTACTTAACAAGGTCATCAAAACAGTCTTTGGATCTTGGGCATAGGTTGGGCCGGGCATAGTGATGCCACCCAACAAGCAAGAGTCACATAGAGATGTGATTAGCAAGGTGTTGCTTACCCATGTCATTAGTTTCCTAGCCGTGATGCCAAAGCTCACTAGGAATTAGTGAAATGAGGATCTTGACCCACTATGTAACTTAGAGGGAGTTTTGTTGCAAAACACATAGTGGGAGTCTTTTGTTAAATAGTTTAATAAAAGATGAATATAAACATAGTGCTAAACTTGCATGTTTCTTTATGTTGTAGATCATGTCACTAACGCATCATCCAGTTCTTTTAATTTGCGATCTGTTCTGAGAAGAAAAACTCAATGGAACAAAACTTTTATGGATTGGTATCGCAACTTGAGAATTGTTCTCAAGCAAGAGCGCAAGGAGTATGTCCTTGAGACTCCTTTCCTGAGAACTTGCCTACAAATGCTTCTGTGGCTGCACGGAGAGCTTATGAGAAGCATACGAATGATTCCCTTGATGTGAGCTGTCTTATGCTTGCCACAATGTCCTCTGAGCTTCAGAAGCAATATGAGAATCACAAATGCCTACAATATCATTGTGGGGTTGCGTGGTATGTTTGAGAACAAGCAAGGGCTGAGAGGTTCAACACTTCAAAGTCCTTGTTTGCGTGCAGGCTTGCGGAAGGGAATCCCGTCAGCCCTCATGTGATTAAGATGATTGGCTACATGAGAGTCTGGAAAAGCTTGGTTTTCCCTTAGCCAAGAGTTGGCTACTGATGTGATTCTCCAGTCGCTCCCTCCGATTTTGAGCCATTCATACTGAACTATCAATGAACAACATGGACAAGACCTTGGCTGAGTTGCATGGGATGCTTAAAACTGCCGAGAAACCATTAAGAAAAGCACCAGTCATGTGATGATGATGCAGAAAGGCAAGGGCAAGGGCAAGCCCAATGTCAAGAAATGCCGGTCAAGAGAAAGTTAACTCCCGATGAGATCGCGAGCAGAACCAAGGCCAAGCAAGACAAGAAGGGCGCTGCTCCTGACGCAGTTTGCTTTTACTGCAAGGAATCAGGACATTGGAAGAGGAACTGCCCAAGTACTTGGAGGATCTTAAGAAGAAGGAAGTGCGACTTCCACTTCAGGTATAAATGTATAGAGATCAATCTTGCTACTTCATCTACTGATTTTGGGTATTTGATACCGGATCGTTGCTCACATATGCAAATCGTTGCAGGGGCTAACAAGAAGTAGGAGTTTGAGAAGGAGCGAAGTGGATCTTCGCGTTGGCAATGGAGCAAGAGTTGCTGCGGTGGCTGTCGGCACCATGCCATTGTCTTTGCCTTCAGGATTAGTTTGGAATTAAATAATTGTTATTGTGTTCCATCTCTTGTAAGAACGTTATTTCTGCTTCATATTTGCAAGCAGAAGGTTATGACTTTAGATCTGTGGACAATGTTGTTCTCTTTATTTCAAGATATGTTCTATTGTCATACTCCTATTGTGAATGGGTTATACGTTCTAAATCTTGAAGGGGCACCGGTCTATAACATCAATACAAAGAGCAACGCTAATGATTTGAATCCCACGTTTATCTGGCATTGTCGCTTGGGTCACATAAATGAGAAACGCATTGAGAGGCTCCATAGAGATGGTCTTCTACACTCATTGATTTTGAATCATTTGAAACATGTGAATCTTGTTTACTTGGCAAGATGACAAGGGCACCTTTCACCGTCAAGGTGAAAGGGCAAGTGACTTATTGGGACTCGTACATACTGATGTATGTGGACCAATGAGTTCAACAGCCAGGGGTGGTTTTGGGTACTTCATAACTTTTACTGATGACTTTAGTATAGATGGGTATGTGTACCTAATGAAACATAAGTCTGAATCCTTTGAAAAGTTCAAGGAATTCCAAAATGAAGTAAAAATCATTTAGGTAAAACAATCAAGTTTCTACGATCTGATCGTGGAGGCGAGTATTTGAGCCACGAGTTTGGCATCATCTGAAGGATTGTGGGAATTGTTCCACAGTTGACTCCACCAGGAACACCTCAATGGATGGGGTATCTGAACGGAGAAATCGCACTTTATTAGATATGGTGCGATCCATGATGAGCCAAAGTCATCTTTCCATTGTCCTTTTGCGGGATACGCTCTTGAACAGCCGCGTTCACACTAAACAGAGTTCCATCAAAGTCAGTAGAAAGACACCATATGAGATGTGGACAGGACAACGTCCTAGCTTGTCTTTCCTTAAGATTTGGATGTGAGGCTTATGTAAAACGTTTGCAATCCGATAAGCTCACTCCTAAGTCTGACAAATGCTTCTTTGTCGGGTATCCTAAGAAACAAAAGGATATTACTTTTATAATCAACATGAAGGCAAGGTGTTTGTCGCCCGACATGGTCTTCTTAGAGAAAGAGTTTTCTCTCCAGAAGGATAGTGGGAGGACAGTGCAACTCGAAGAAATTCGAGAAACACCTGAAAATGTTTCAGCTCCTAGAACCACAACAGGATGAACAAAGTGTTGAAGCACCTGTTGTAGACACACACGGCACCACGTAGGTCAGAGAGGTCACGTCGTGCACCTGAGAGGTACATGTTCTTGACACTCAACAAAGGGACATATTGTTGTTAGACAACGATGACTAAGACCTATGAAGAAGCGATGGGGACCAGACTCTGAGAAATGGCTTGAAGCCATGAGATCCGAAATTGAATCCATGCATTAGTAATCAAGTTTGGAACTTGGTTGATCCACCTGATGGTGTTAAAACCATTGAGTGCAAATGGGTTTTCAAGAAAAAGATAGACATGGATGGAAATGTTCACATCTATAAGGCACGATTGGTGGCAAAAGGTTTCAACAAATTCAAGGTGTTGATTATGATGAAACTTTTTCGCCCGTCGCAATGCTAAAGTCTATTCGGATCATTCTAAGCGATTGCTGCATATTTCGACTATGAGATATGGCAAATGGATGTCAAAACAGCTTTCCTTAATGAAATCTGAGTGAGGATGTGTACATGACACAGCCACGGGTTTTGTCGATCACAATCAGCTGGAAAGATATGCAAGCTGCAAAGATCCATTTATGGATTAAAGCAGGCATCTCGGAGTTGGAATATTCGTTTTGATGAAGTGATCAAAGGGTTTGGTTTCATCAAGAACGAAGAAGAGCCTTGTGTTATAAAAAGGCTAGTGGGAGCGCACTTGTATTTCTGATTTTATATGTGGACGACATATTACTGATCGGAAATGACATTCCTATGCTCGATCTGTTAATCTTCATTGAAAAATAGTTTCTCTATGAAAGACTTAGGAGAGGCGGCATATATTCTGGGCATCAAGATCTATAGAGATAGATCAAGAAGGCTAATTGGATTATGTCAAGATACATACATTGACAAGGTGTTGAAAAGGTTCAACATGCAGGACTCTAAGAAAGGTTTCCTACCGATGTCACATGGTAATAATCTTAGCAAGATCAGTGTCCTAGTACACCTGATGAGCGGGATAAGATGAATGCGATCCCATATGCTTCAGCTATTGGGTCCATTATGTATGCCATGCTTTGTACACGTCCAGATGTCTCGTATGCTTTAAGTACTACGAGTAGATATCAATCGGATCAGGTGAAGGTCACTGGATTGCTGTAAAGAACATCTTGAAGTACTTGAGAAGAACTAAAGATGTGTTCCTTGTCTATGGAGGTGAAGAAGAGCTCGTTGTTAAATGGTTACACTGATGCTAGCTTCCAACTGACAAAGACGATTTCAGATCGCAATCTGGATTTGTGTTCTGCCTAAATGGCGGTGCGGTGAGCTGGAAGAGTTCCAAGCAGGAGACGGTTGCTGATTCACAACGGAAGCCGAGTACATTGCAGCTTCTGAAGCTGCTAAAGAAGCTGTTTGGATCAAGAAATTTGTTTCGAGCTTGGTGTGATGACTAGTGCCTTCAGTCCGATGGACCTCTACTGTGATTAATAGTGGGGCCATTGCGCAAGCCAAGGAGCCTAGATCTCACCAAAAGTCCAAGCACATTTTACGGCGTTTTCATCTCATCGCGAGATAGTGGAGAGAGGCGATGTAAGATATGCAAAGTACAAACGGATTGAACATTGCAGATCCGTTGACAAAACCGCTTTCCCAGCCAAAGCATGAGGCTCACATAGGGCAATGGGTATTAGATACCTACATGGTTGACTCTAGTGCAAGTGGGAGACTGTTAGTGATATGCCTAGAGGCAACATGGAGATGTTATATATATCACATGCTATGTTATAATGTATTGATTTGTTCCTTGAAATAGACATCATCATTGTTGATCAATGAGTATGTGACTTATTCATGAGACTCTTAATGTCAAATATTGCTATTTCTAAATGATCCCTGATCATATATCATATGAGGAACAAATATGATTGTAATATCAGCATATGTATTGATTGATGATCATGTCTCATGGATCATGTATGGAGATACCAAATCGATAATATGAACATATGTTAGTGAACATATGTTGATAGACCCGCCATGAGATACTGCAGAGATTTCATGTGTCATCAGTTAGTCTCAAGTAGTGTTTATGTAGAGTCCTTACACTTGAGATCATCATGGTTCCCAACATACGTAGTAGCTTATTTTGGGACTACTAAACACTACTCCGTAACTGGGTAGTCATAAAAGTGGTCTTCGGGTTGCTATGAAACATGTAGTGGGATATGACTGATCAAGATAGAATTTGCCCCTCCTTATGGGAGAGATATCTCTGGCCCCTCGAAGTAATGGATTATGGAAGTGCATGGCCATGCTACGGTGATTGAGTGTCAATCAAGTTGTAATCCATCACAGGATCGAGAGAGTGATTGAGCTATTAAGAGGATGACACAAGTCTCGCCTTGAGCTCAATCGATATCGTGAGGCAAAGGGATTTGTACATAAGGACATTACAGGTTCAGCCGATATGAATCTTTACGTATATCTTGGGCTAATATGCCTGCTAGAGGCCGCTATTAACAGGGTGACCAGAAAGGCGTTTCTGGGTCGTGACAAAATATACGTGAACCTACAGGGTCACACACTTAATGGGTTGGAACACTTATTCGAATGTGATTCGAATATGGGCTCGATTCGGATAGAGATCCGAGTAGACTCTTACTGGGCCTCAGTCCACGAGGCCCGAGTAAGGTGGTCTATATATAGGGAGGCGAGGGGCTGAGGAGTTTCACGTGTGTGTTTTCTGTTAGCCTTGAGCAAAACCCTAGCCGCCACCTTCCGAGCCGAACCCTAGCCGCTCACGAGTGCTAGTACACTCGCGATCGGTGTTTCAGCCCCGGACGTGTGGATACCCGTAGAGGCGCTGCTCGTTGCGGCATTGATCGGCCGGAGATCGACTACTTCCACTACTACCTCGACGCGCGCGTGGTTGGACAGGCTTCTCCAACTCTTCCTCCGCTGCACTGCGCGTCTAGTGGTAACGATCCATGATCCCTTCTTTCGCATGATGTCCTGGTGTGCGCGGTAGAAATTTTTATTTTTGCTATCGTAGCCTACGCGTACTCCTTCAAAGAAGCACTCGGACAAAGAGTACTCAAGAACAATGCACTCGGGAATTCTTCACCGTGGAGGATGAGCACTCGGCATCAGCGGTGACTCAACTATGAAGGTCTCAGGGGCTACTGTGGAGGCCATGGCCCCTAGGTACCTCATGAGAAGCATTTGGGCCACTTGGACAGATGATGGGCCTAGCCTTGTAATTAGGGATACAATAGGACCCGGCATACATAACCTTGTACGATGAGGAAAGGATGTAGTCCTAGTCGGGCACGATATATTCCTAGAAGGAAATCTCTTGGTCGGAGTTCAACTGGGATTCCTACTCTATAACCCTATCCCACGGTATATAAGGGGAGGCAGGGCGCCCCCTAAGGGCAGGAGAAGATAGCGCAATCTCATCACAGAAACCTCAAAGGAAATACACCACAACTGGACGTAGGGTATTACCTCATCTCGAGGGCCTGAACCAATATAAATTGTTTCGTGTTCCTTTGCAATCCATCAAGTTTAGGTCTCACGAGTAGCCCCATATTATTATTGCCGATACAAAACATCGACAGAAATCCCTTGGTCGGAGACTAACTGGAATTCCTATCATGTAATCTCACCACTCCAGTATATAAGAGGGGTAGGGAGTCCCTCGGGACATGACATACAATCTCACCAGAGAAACCTCAAAGGCAATACACAACAGCTGAAGTAGGGTATTACCTCACCTTGAGGACCTGAACCAGGATAAATTGTTTCGTGTTCCTTTGCAATCCATCAATTTTAGGTCACACGGGTAGCCCCATATAATTATTGCTGATACAAAGCATCAACAGTTGGCGCGTCAGGTAGGGGATTTGGTGAAATCTTCTTCAACAAGCCTGATGGATCCAATGATGTGAACGTGGGTGTCCCGATCTTTCGATGAGAGGATAAATCGATTGGATGGAGCGACATTGGCGATTCGACTACAACCATCTAGGGACGTTGTGCCTTAGCAATCATTACACCAACTCTCGAGGCTGTTCGCAATCTCGACGGATGCACGATCAGCCCAACCACAAGGGTAATTGTTCCTGTAGGCAATCAAGAACTAGCAAGAACAAGATGAACCAGCAACTTAATTTGCAAATAAAGATGAAGGTTTAATTCAAGAGAACAAACGGTGGGGTTCCGAAGACGAGCAAACTGGCGATCTAGCCGATCACGGGATTACACGGTAAAGTAGCGACGCTAACTTTAATCTAACAAAACCCAATCTGTTTGTGGTAGCTCTAAGGGTATTAATAGGATGGGAGGACGGCCACAGGGGTGTTGGCGTCATTCTCCAACCCTAGGATGCGTCCCTAATGGACCCGACTTGATACATGGGCCTTCTGCCCAAAAACGGTGATGCAGCACCTTTAACAGGGACCCTTGTCACTAAAACAATGATTGCGGACGATTTCGAGCATATATAAACATGAGTCTAGATCTGTTAAAAAGTAGACTTGATAAGCTTTCCGTGAAGTACTAGAACTCCCAAATCGGAGTTCGTATGAAGTCGTGGCGGCTGTCACAATTTGACGCTGTCGTACAGTCTGATTCGAGCCTGCGCGAATCTCTTTTCTTGTTGATCTCCTCCCTTCCCTTGGTGACCTTCTCCATGCGTAGGAGGGGATGTATCGATGGTGTTGATTTCCTCATCATCCAACCACCGGAATCAATGGTGTCTAGTTCTTCCCTAGGCAGACAATCAAATTCGGGAGCCTCGACTTCGTCGCTGAAAAATTCAGCGATCACATCCTGGCCGACTCATTTTCGATCCGATCAGCCGGGAACCAAGCTGGCTTCGTGCTAGCCGGCTTACTTAATGCTGTAGCATTCTTCAACGACATGCTGCGGCAACCCCCAAGATGTGCAAGTCCAGGGACAACTCTTTCTTTCGGTGTTCAACTCGAACTTGGCCTTGAGCCTGCCAAGCTTGTGCTAAGGGAGGAAGAGATCGTCAATCTCCCGTTCGGACTCAGCAATGCCGCGGATAACTTCAATCTCACTCCAATGCGGTAGATCCAATTCCCTAGAATTTGACTCGGATACGGCCCCAAGCCGCTTGAGATCGAATGTTGGGAGGTTGGAGTTGTAATTACCCCCCGTAAACTGCTCTGACTCTGACTCACAGTCGGACAGCAGCTCGGCAAGTTTTTCTCCACCACGGGAAGTCTTCATAGTGTCTAAGGGCTCAACTCCCACTCAAGATGCATGCCGACTATGCAATCAGCAAGAGGAGGAGGCTTGCCGACTGCGTGAACAACAGGAGGAAGACGCATGACGCTTGCAAGCTGAGCGCGACGCTCGTAACGACAACCTACGCAAGGCTAGGCGGATTGCTCAACAGGAGATCCTCCAAACCCGAGCCGGCAACCATGACGTCGTTGTGACCCCACAATAGAATGTCATGGCCATTGCCACATTACTGGACACCCTATAGTTCAGGCCCGACCACAGAAACCACCCCGACGATTGCAAGGATCAAAGCTATGATCACCGCTGCTGCATGTCAGCAGCGACAACAGTCTGGAGACACACTCATACCGTCGAACAAGACAGCTTCAGACATTGCGATCTCATCTGCCTCAGGACGGCGCCGTGCAACTGGCTCTAATCAGCCTCGTTCGGAGTCGTGTCATATGTCACTCAGCAATCAGAATAATGATCGACGGTGGCACCATCATGACGACCGCCGCGTAACAACCAAGATGCCTGAGGACGACTACGGTGTGATCTCCGCCAAGACATCAACACCCGACGCCAAGAGCGTGAGGAGGACGAGTGCCGTGGACTAAAGCTTTCATTGTGCCTTTGTGTTTTGCCATCGTCGTTTAGAGTCGGGTTTTGCTTAGATTATTTTTCCATTGCAGTTTCGCCATCTAGATCGGTTTGTGGAACGCCAACTTTGTATGCTAAACATTCATCTGCAATTCAGATTGCGTTCTTCCTTGTTCTTGTGAGTTTCTTCAATTGCTTGCAGGGATAAAACCTTCGTGGTGAGGTCAACTACATGAGAGTGTGGTTGATAACAACTAGACATGTGGGTGTAGCGGTTGCGAGGTGACGATCGTTGATCGGAAGTCTCAAAACGTGAACGTCTTCACATCGCCAAATTGAACCTATTGGAAGATCGGGCACCTAGTCTTGCATCACGAGTCTCTCCGCGACTTCATCAAGAGGTTCTCTGAGAAGAGGAACTCAATTGCCAAGATCAAGGATGAGGTCGTCATCGCTGCTTTCTGCAAGGGAGTTAAGGACACCCTGTTCACTGCAAAGTTCACTCAAAATCCTCCAAGCTTTGTCCAAGCTCTATTCAACATGGCCAACAAATACGCCGACTTAGCCAATGCCGTTGCCGAGGCCCTGGATGACAAGAAGGAGCCCCGATAGAAGGAGAGGAAAGATACTGATGATGCAGCCCTGACTAAGTCTTGCAATCGCAAACGCAAGTCGAAAAATGTTGTGGTGGCCGTTGAACGCAGCCAACCGTGACCCCTGAGGATGGACAAGTACCAGAAGGTTATGAACAGGCCGTGCCCTTTCCTCCCAAAGGGGAAGCATGCGGCTAAAAACTGTTTCATGCTCAAGAAGTTTGCTTTCGAGCAAACAATAACGTCTGGCGACAACAAGGAAAAGGATAAACCAGACTCAGGTGCAGCTGGTGACTAGTAAGATCCTCAGACTGAGATCAAACCACATCTTTGGAGGGCCATTTGCATACGAGTCCATGACAAAATAGAAGCTCACAGCTCGAGAAGTCAACTCGGTCTCAACAGATGCCCCTTAATATTTGCGTTGGTCTGAGACTGCAATTACTTTCGACCACGCGGATCACCATGACCGAGTAACTCATCCAGGACACTCGTCTTAGATCTAGTCATCAGGAGTGTCAAATTGAAGAAGGTTCTCATTGATGGAGGATGCGCTCTCAATATTTTATTCGCCAAGACGCTTGACGAGATGAAGATCCCTCGATCCGAGCTGCGGCCAAGTACATCTCCCTTCCACGGGGTAATCCCAGCCTCTTTTCCACTCCACTCAGATAGATCACTCTGCCAGTTACTTTTGGCACGTGGGAAAAGTTCCGCACCGAGAACATCTGCTTCGAGGTTGTCGACTTTGAGACCGCGTATCACACCATACTTGGATGGCTTGCACTAGCCAAACTCATGGCGGTGTGTAACGCCCAGAAATTCGTAACCCAAATTCTGAGCATTCCTGTGTATTAAATCTCTGCCCAGGAAAGCCAGGGTACACAATACCAAGTTGCCATATAGAGTGTGTCTTACAAACAGAATAAAATTGTCTTACATAAATGCAGCAGTAAAAACAAATAACGTTTATATACAACTAGCCAAGCGAAGGATTCCATTCCATAGGCATCTTGATGGTGGAGCCAGCCTAGTCCTCTTGATGGTCCTTGTCGGACATATACTCCACCACAGAGAGGGGGAAAAGGAGCAAGACTTAGTACCACTCATAGTACTCAACAAATCACACCCACAAATATGCACAATGCATAGAGACAAAGATAGGCTCAGGATTTGTTTACTTGCATAAACCCGCAGCTTGTAAAACAGTAGTTTACAAACAATAAAAGGTTGATTATCCTTGAACAATATTACATCCTCCACTGATTACATTACACCATGTTAACCAGGCCCAACCATCGTCTGAACGTTTAATATACCAGTTCCATTAAATCTTGTAATTAATTACGCCGGTAACGGGTGGGACTAATACGGTGAGTCTTGACCAATCCGCCCAGTATTCCAGTGGTGGGCATGGCTATTCGAATAGATTTAGTCTGATCAGAGGTGTACGACTGTACCCACAAGACACAGCCCTGTTGTACACACGTTCCCGTGTGCCAGTGTGTCACCATGACACACCTGTCCTGCAAGAGGCTATGACAGGAACGAGGCTTCACTGCAAACCTCTCCCCAGGCCATCCACACCACGTATTTATCTGAGGTTGCACCTGCCGCTAGGACACCCACATCAGCCAGGCTACTCCCCCTTGCACTACAATGGATTTGAAAACTGATCAACCCAACCCCGGGCCGACCCAACTCCATCACGCCCATTGGCTTTCATGTACTCACCATGGGGTGCCTAGGAAGAGGAGAGGGAGACACTACAATCCAGCCATTGCCCACGCTGGCTTTGTGGAATGTACGAGTATTTGCCCAAGGGTAGTTTCCTAACGTGACTGGTCCTTACTGCCATGCGGGTGCGACCAATTCAAACCATGCACCCACAGCCCACCATTTGGGTCTTAATTTAGTAATTAACATCAACATATCCGAGCCAAGTTCAACGCGCTCCCCGCATTTTCCGACACTGTCGACACTCGCCCCGGGAAGTCGAAACTGTTTTTGTTGTAATGGTAAATTAAAATATTTAAATCCCCATGTGAGCTATTAGTCCTAAGCATGGGCTAGCATCCTAATCATATCCTCTGTCATTATTATTACCTCAGCTACAAAAGGATATAACAGGAGTGAAAACAGGTCATAGCATTAAATTGCATTAATAGGATAACCAAAATATGTAATTAGGTCCCTCCTTCCCACATGAAATACATGTGGAAATAATGCATGTTTTATAAATTTAAAACAAATCTTTTTGCAATAATGCGGTTCAAAATTGATCGATGGAACAAATGTGACTTGTCCTTGCTTCGGCTCGGCGAATTCGGGCAACGACTTCGTAGTAAACTGGATGGGTCAAGGCATCTTGGTTTCTATAGAAACAATTAAAAAACAACACAATGTGAAGAACGAACAGGGCTAAAAGTATTATTTAAAAATGGACTTGGATTTTTCTAGATTATTGAAATTTGATGGAATTAATCGAGCTCGAATGAATAGTTATGAATTTTAGAAGTTTTACTGTGATTTCTGTCGATGTTTTACACTGGCAATATGAATCAGGGCTACTCGGTGGATGGAACTCGGTGGATTGCAAAGGAACATGGGAGATTTATACTGGTTCAGGCCCTTGATGTGAGGTAATACATACGTCCAGTTGTGATGTGTTCCTTTGAGTATGTGTTGTTGTTTCTGATGAACCATGCCCTCAGGGGGCACCCTGCCTCCCCTTATATACTGGGGGACAGGGGTACAAGGTAGGAGTCTCAGCTGGATTACAGCCAAAGGATCTCCTCTTAGAGAATATAACCTACCTAACTAGGACTATATATTCCTTATCGTACAAGGCAAAGTCTACCAAGTTCTATCATATCTCTAATTACAAGGCCATGCCCATCCTCTATCTGAATGGCCCATATGGTTGTGATGAGGTACCCGGGGCCCATGGCCTCCACGTAGCCCTGAGATCTTTCATAGTTGAGATCACAAGCTGATGCCGAATGCTCATCCTCCATGGTGGTGTGGTATGATGAGTGTGTGGCGGGTGGTGCATGTGTTGGTGCGGGTAGGGCTCTCTTGTCTATGTTTGTCGTTGTTCTATTGTGGCGGTGAGCGGGTTGGGGGTGCATGTTATTTGCATGGCTGGAGTATGTAATGGGTGCGGGGTATCTGCTTGT
>RYFJ01001458.1:0-190373 GCA_003991445.1 Oryza meyeriana var. granulata | reverse complement strand
GGGGCGAGTCTCCAACTTCCCGCCGGTCGAGGTTTCATCCTCCGACAAACGGTGTGTATAGAGCGGATCAAATAAAAACTTAGATGTGAATCAAAATAAAAACTCAAGGGCATGTAGGGAATGGGACAAAATTCAGAGGCAAGAGATTGAGCATAATCTCAGGAGTACATGAGGTTTTTTTCTTATAGAAAAATATAGCAATATTGTCAACACAAAATAATATGCTATAAAAATACACTAAATGATGGCTTTAACAAACCTATTTAATGTTGTAGATGTTGCTATAATTTTTTTATAAACTTAGTCAAACTTAAAAACGTCTATAATATGTTATAATACGAACGGAGGACGTATTGAATGTTGGAATACTGTTAAGAGAACTAAAATAGATACATATTTAAGTTCAACTTATATACCTTCATATGTTATACTAAAGTAAGATATTAAAAGCGTTTCCTCAGTAAACGTTACCGGATGATACATAAAATCGGTTTTTATGTGATCAAAAAATTAAATCTTACCAACAGGGCTTCCTTCAGGGTATATTGGTTACTTTTGTTTGGTTCTAGAGTCATATTTTTTATAAAAAATGTTATTGGTTGTTTCTTGACTCCTGCGTCACGTGTACTGGACTGCTGCCCGCGCGGCCGGCAAGCCGAGCTCTCTGCTACCCCACATGACTCATCCTCCAAGCTGACCAATGAAAGCCAAGCGTACCACCACACTCACATAGTCACACTCGTTCCCAGTAGAACTTGAGCCAAGAAGGTCCCCAGCCCACCGGAACAGCGCGCCGGCCGTCGCGTCGCCTGCGGCCGGCGCCAAACGAGCAGCGATTCTCCACTGTTCGGCCGTTCCTCCGCAAATGAGATTTTCTTCGACCGTTCTGTGATGACGCGTGTTCCAGACCTTCTTGAATCCATCTTCGTGCTTCTTGTCCAAGGTCGAGCAACCTGGAGCACCGCCGCCGCCGTCGTCGTCTCCACTTCCGGTGTCGCCGCCCCTGTCCGCCCTCGCATTCTAGCCCTTCTAGCGAATATTTGCCTCACCAAATTGTGACACGTGTTCCTCAATGCCCTGACCGGAAGCCTTCAACAAGACCCTTGATGAGCATGTCGTCGATAATCCTAAATTTGCTGGATTAAGATCCAACGGACCAGATCATTTGTTGCTTTGTAAAAAGATTACAAGTTTTATGGTTTATGGTTTCAACTGATGTCTTATTCCTTTCTAGATATAGTTAGTGTTATGATCTTGTACTCTCTAGCGCCTCATATAGTATTAAAATGGTATGTGAAAAGCGAATTGTTGTGTGCTGGACTACCGGTATGACTGTTGAAATGGTGTACGAGTTTTCACTACTGCAGAATCCGTTTTTCCACATGGGTAAAACGAGTTTTCGTAGGCGGATGGCAGACGCTGCCAAACGGGCTTTAATTCAAAAAATAGTAATAGAAATATTTTTTCTGTTTTGTTTTTTTCCATAAATTAATTAATTGATTATTTGAAATTATCTCCAAAACAAATATTACATATTCTCTACTAATTGACATCAACATATGTTGGACAGTAATTGACATGAATAATTAATTATTATTTACTAATTAATAATTATTACACAACGTGCTTCGTAATATAATTATTCACAACAAATATGTTTACACAGTGAATGAATATTCGTTTCGTACATTTGTAAGAAGCATATGTTCTTTTTCCAACTCTTAAAGTTTTTTTTACTTGTCATCCCTCACAAATGCACTCTTAGGTTCAAAAAACATCTCAAGTGTATTACATATATCGCGGTGGATGAAGTGGCATAAGTCGGCAAAGAGATTCAGTAGTGTTATCTTATTCATCGTACTGACCTAGTTACTTGACACAACTGCAACAGAAATAAGATAAGAGAGACATTACTAACAGTAATATATGCGTTCGTACTAACATATTTAATTAAGTATGTACCTACATTATCCATGTGATGTAAACCTGCCATAGATCCTCATCATCTTGCACATGTAATATTCGCAAAAAATAGTCCCTCTGAATTGTTTGTAGCATTGTCTAAGGAGTAGTAAGAACGTAAATTAAATATGAATAATTATTTTGAGACACAAAATATGTAGTTCGCGTCATTACCAGCCACTTTGTCCTGACAAGCAGTTTTTTCCTCTTTTTTACTATTTCCCCTCCTTTTTTCATGTACTATCTGCGTGAGTTGTTTAGAAAATTATATGAATATGGTATAAGAAAATAGATGACGAATACAGGAGGTATATACCAGGACGATTTAAATTCCTTACAGGTTCAAAAGAACGAGGAAATTCATATAATCATTATCTAGGTAATCGGCTGGATCACATACAACTTACATATCCTTTGGGTATATTATGAATAAAATGTAGTGGTTGCTACAAGCAAATAAAAAAATTTTAAGTTAACAGTTCTGAAAGTGTTTATAGTCTTTTTCGAGTAATATCCCACTCGGAAGTTAGACTATTCAGCGTCATGTCGGCTGAAAAAATATTTTGCTTATGACAATTATTGACCAACCATGTGCCACGAATTCACAAAGCGAAGGCACCTGCCGATCGAACGTGCAAGGCCGGAAGAGAACATCTCATGCACATGGCGCCGCCGCCGCCGGCGCTACCTTCCGAACGACGTCCTCCTGCACGTCTTCTTCCGGCTGGACCCCGATCCATCGTCCGCTGCGCCGCCGTCTCCAAGCACTGGCGACGCGCCATGATCGACAACGCCTCCAGGTGCGCCGCCACCCCGGCCGCCAGGCGGACGCCGCCTCCTCCTCGGCTTCCACGTACTACCGGGAGGTCTATCCGGGTACGCTCCGCTTCTACGCCCGGTCCACGTGGTCGCCCTCCGCCGGCCAGCACTGGTCGGATGACTTGCCCGTGCCTTTCTTCGTACCGGCGGCGCCAGGACGGCCTGATGAGAAGATGAAGGTGACGGTTTGGGTGCACGCTGAGGATGACAATGGCCGTGGCCGTGGCAGCGGTGGCAGCGACGACGGCGAGGCGAGTTGGGTTCTGTCACGGTCTTTCGACGTCCGGGAGCTCGTCGAGGATGCCGGGCTGGCGCATTTTCTACTGGAGTGCAAAGACTGGGAGGTGTTGGAAGCTAGGGCGATGTTTGGTTTGGGACTGCAAACGTAAACGTTAATGAAATCAGATGCGACCAGAATGTAATCAGATGGAGCCGATTACTAGCTTTGTTTGGTTCTCAACTAGTGTAATGTTGTCCGTTTACATTGCGGCGTTTGGTTGGACTAACGTATCGAAAGCCACTTATGATTGAGGAGGTTCATTACAAATTTCAGACCAAAGACATTGTCATGAAGCATCTCTATAGCTGAACTTAACACCATGCATCTCCATGTCCATGAGTGATACAAACTCATCAAAAACAATTTATGGCTGAACTGCACGGAAAGAACTCGAACGTAGACTTAGGTGGCCTTTAAGTCAGCTTTTGCGTGCTGCACGTAAAACGAGAAATATCATTAGTATGTAATTAATTAAATATTAACTATTAAAAACTTAAAATTTGATTTATTTGAATTTTTTAAGATATTTTCATATAAAAATTTTAAAAAAACGTATGTTTAATAGTTCGGGAAACGTGTTTACAGAAAACAAAAATATAAGTAAAATAGCTGATCCAAACAAGGCCTTAGCTTCAGAAATTCACAGGTAAATGTAGGACAACATGCATCCTAAAATTGAAAAACCGGGTACAGAAGACCTGCTCTTTGTCCTTTGTGCTTCATCTAATGCAGCAGAACTACTAGCACGAACAAAAAAAAGGCTAGAAGAACAAAGAAAAAAGATGGGAGGACACGAGGAAGAAGAAAAAAAGGGAGAGCATTGAAGTACAGGAGAAAAAATATTCACCACTAATTGAAACTTCTCAAAAATGCTCAAAAGATTCGAATAGAAGTTCAGGTCACAAATTCCATTTAGGTAGGCATTGAATAGGGATGAATTGAAATTTCTCAAAAATGCTCGAAAGATTTGAATAGAAGCCACAAATTCAACAAATGGAAGAACAAATTTCGGGACAGAAGAGCTGCCAGTATGGTAGGACAAGATCTGGAGCCGACATGCCTCTTGCCGTCCTTGTCCCTAGCCACCTCCATCAGCACGAAGTTCAAGGACAGGGACCCGCCACTGCCAGGTTTTCGGGTGTCGGGGGCATAACCATGACCAACTCACCTGGCAAGCACCTTGTCCGCCTCACTAGCCACGCAGTCAGCTCCTCCTCTCTTTTGCCAGGTTCTCTCTTTTGCCATCCTCCTAACCTCCTTCCCCCTGTCCCCAGCTGCTGACCGGCCCTAGGAGCACACGGCGGCGAGAGGGGATGGGGCGGCTGCCGAGGAGGCCGGATTCGGCCTTCACCAGGAGTAGCCGCGGTCGAGGAAGATCACAAGGCTTCGATGTTTTTTTTTATTGTGAGATGGCGTCATGGAAGACGAAGACCACAAGGTGTCGACGCGTCGTAGTTATTTCTCCCATATCAATAATCGTTAGAATTTTTTATTTTTATATTTTTTTAAAAAAATATTTACAAAAGTATATTTTCGTTGTCAATATTTATAGATCTATACCCTAAGACCCTCTGGGAGTTTTTTTTTTAAAAAAAAGCCCTCCCATAGGATGTTTTACATGACATGGTAGACGATCGTCGGCCGCCGTTAACGAAGAAGGATTGCTCCCTTGCCACCCTCTGAGAGGGTGTTGCCCGGCCAGGGGGCCACCTGCAAAACCGGCGCCGCTCAACCGGCCGGCATGTCTGCTATTTTACAAGTGACCCCTTGCCGCCCTGGACGAGAGCGATTTTTGCCTGGCCAGGGGGCCGCTTACATAAGGCCGGCCAAAGGAGGGTGCCACCTCCAAATAGGCCAAAAAACGCCCTTCCCTATGGCGATTTTTTGGCAGCTAGGCATAAAAGCCCCTCCCAGCCACCCAAAAATTCATAAAATTCCCAAAAAATCCAGAAAAAGAAGAAGAGAAGGCTGAGAGGGGAGGCGAAGGAAAACGGCAAAGCCCTGCTGATTTGTGGACTCGTCTATAGGTAAGAACTTTTGTCCCTTTGCAATGTCCATTCGTGTTGATGAAGTGATGTGGTATGTATAATATTGTACTAGTTACGTGTATCGTACGATATGAAAATAAATTGTTATGTTCATAGATCCATAGTACGTCGTAGCACTAGTAGTTAGCTTTGTTGTACTTATGTTCTCTCTTTTGTACGCCCTGTTGTATTCATTATATGCATAGTACGGAAACTTCTTTACTTCATTCACGATCGTCGGTGCACCGGTGTACTCCTCAAGGTTTATGTTTTTGACGAAACCGATCGAAAACCGTGAATTTTCGAAGTTTCGACTTTAGGACGAAAGTAAATTCCGAGCGACGAAAACCGATCGAAAAAACTAACAATTGAAATCACGACCGTTCACGATTTTTTTATTATTTAAACTACCAAATGCATGGTAAATTGGTCAAACTGCCTTGTCAATGCTAGGGATTGAAATCCATTACTCAATCGAAATCATGATCGTTTACGAAAACAACGAAATTTCAAGGTTTCAACGTGGGACAAAAGTAGATTTCGAGTAAAATTTGGAATGGTTTTTGAGAATTCAAATAAAAACACTTCAATGTTACCGAAATTTGATCGAAATTTTATGAAAAATGTCAATACTGATAGCGAGAGGTCGCACAAGCCGGGTGGCAGCGGTTTTGCAAGCGGCCCCCTGGCTGAGAAAAACCGCCCTTTGCAAGGCTGGCAAGGGGGCCACTTGCAAATAGTCGGTCACACCAGCCTTGCGGTCAACGGCCTTTTGCAGGCGGCCCCCTGGACGGGCAAACATCACCCTCTCAAAGGGCGGCACGGGGCCGCCTGCAAAAAGCCTGTCACGCCGGCTTTGCGGGCGGCAACCTTTTGCAAGCGCCTCCCTGGCCGGGTGAAAAGCGCCCTTTCAAAGGGCGATAAGGGGACCGCCTGCAAAATAGTGGACGGCCCAACAGCCTCCCGTTAGCGGCAGTCGACGACCGTCTGCCACGTTATTTAAAACGCTCTTTGGGAGGGCTTGTTTTAAAAAAAAATCTTTCAGAGGACGTGGGGGCGGAGTGAGAACGAAAATATATTTTTTAAATATTTTTTAAAAAATATAAAAATAAAAAATTCTAATCGTTATCGCTCAGGATGGAGCGGTATCAACTCCATCCTGGGCTGGTATCCGATCCCGACATATTCGATTACGGGCCGACTGAAACAAACATTGTAACGATATCAGCTTGCAGCGGTAACGGATACGGCCTCATTTCCTAGGTTGGAATTGTTCTGCTCGAGGAGCCGGCGCGTGATCATATGTGTTCCGTACCTCGGGGTTCTTGACATGGAGAGAATACAGATCCAGAGAGCCTGTGGAGATAGGCAGCATGGACCTGGCAGTCTGCTACTACTCTCTGAAGCAATTCGACTGATCATCTTCCCTTATGATCGGTAGTTATTGGGCGTTGAGGTGTTCAACGCACAACATGGATGTGGAGGAGATGAGGACATTATATGTTTTGAGGATTCAGACACCTCATAACGATCATTTTCTTGGCGTTCCTGTTAGTTATTGCTGCGTTGATCGTTTGCGTTGAACTGATTCAGAAGTGAGCCATTATTGGTAGGAAATATGTGATGTTTAACTGCTGAATTGCTGATAAGAACATGTCGTGAGAGCTGAATCATATAAACTCTTTATCTTAGCTTTGTGGTCTCAAATAAATGTGTTTAGATATGTTCTGAAATTTACACCTGTGCTTTTCTTGCTTTTGAAATTTTTCATTACTAGAGCAAACAAGAAAATTTGGCACCTGCCAATCATAGAGATCCATGTTTTCCAATTCAGTTAATGCATGTTTTCCAATTCAGTTTTTGAAACCGAGTTTTCCAGTTCAGTTATGGAGATGCATGCTTTGCAATTAAGTTTTGGGTGCAATAAATCCAATTTTCACTTTTTTAGTTTTTGAAGCTGGAGTACATAAACATTTGTATCAAAATTAAGAGAAATATTTTGTCGTGTGCTTCTTTTGTCATGTCAGCAAAAATGCTAATCTTGTTTGTCATGCCCATTATGTTTCAAGATGCTTATCCATCATCTTGGCGTGTGGTTGGACCATTGGAGACTGTAAACGTAAACATTAAACAATGAGGGAATCATAAAGCACTATTATGTAATCAGAATGAAGAAAATCGTGACATCGTTTGCCCATAAAACTATAGAAGAAATTTTGCCCATCAAAAACTATTTCCTTTCCGCTGTTTGGAAGCAGGGGTGGAGCCAAAAAAAATTCTCACCAAGGCTCGACTGATGTATTTTGACTAACCATTTTAAATTTTTAAATTTTTTATGAATTTTTAATAAGATGTGAATGGGATTAAGGAGCCAAGGCTTGGCTCGCCCCTGTTTTGAAGGAACAAATGTAACCGAGCAGTAAGCAAATCAAGAAAATACAAACCTTCATACAGGTTTTGGGCACGAACTCAAAGATCAAGACGAAGATGTACATCTTCAGTTTCAACTTAATAATAATTTTTGAGATTGCGTACATGTTGTATAGATTCGCAAACATGTAGATGCACATAAACATATAAATTTAAAACATAAAAATAAAAGAATTTAAATTTTCTACATCAAATTTTGTACAAGAACATAAACAACCGATAAAATGGAAAAGAAAGAATCTACATGGATAGTGGGACCTAGGCTCCACATCGCCAACCACCTCTCGTTGTGGGTCACTGGATCTAGGTATCCACTATGCATCCTTCGCTAATGAATAGGGTTTGTGCATTTTTCGTCAGTGATTAGGATTTGGTAGAGACGCTCCATCACAACTGAGGCATATCAAACCCCTTGGTGGCTCGCTGCACTTGGAAGCTCAAGAAGATTAAGGTCAACGAGGCGGTAATGAGGGGAACCAGATACTCTGACTTTAGGGCGTAAAAATAGAGGCGTTTAGTAAAATGAGTTAGTGCTACGGTTACAATAATAATAAAATGAGTTAGTTCTACTGTTACAGTTAATACTTTGAAGCTACTATACCAACATACTTACTGCTCTCTGTCCCAAAATATATAAAAGTTTCTCTATCTATTTCCTCATCTTAATCAATCACAATCATTTCTTATTTAATTTTACCTATATATATATGTGTGTGTGAACTTTTGAAAATTCAATATTTTACGTGTGAGAAATGAATATTTTAGCTAGAATTTTTGATTTTGTTGCAAAAGTTTTGATTTTATGAATTTTTTTGATATTTTAGTCATTGAGACTTAATGTTTCATGTCGCAATAGTTGGTGTTGTACTTAGTAGTTTTGGATGTTGTATGTCTTTAAAACATTTAACTAAGTAAGGTGAAACATTTAATTAAGTGATACAACAATTTTCTATAAATAATGAAACAACACCCGATTTTTGAAATAGAGTACATTATACTTGGCAGGTGGTGCAATCTACTAAAAATCTTAAGAATTGAACGTTCAAGTACAACAACTTAACAAGTGGGTGCGTTGGCAACTTGGCTAGATATATGTTGTTTTGATTAATGAATACTTGATAAGTATTTTCATGATGCCAATATACCATCACATAGCAATTATGTAGATATTATCTTATAATTTTGTACTTAATCTATAAGAATTACATTGTTCATCCAATTTGCAACCATCGGTTTGGATTTTTTTTTCTTCACCTTCTCAAATCTTAACTAAAATACAAAACTTTCTACGTAGAAAATTTTAATTGACTTTTAGTTACTAGAATAACAAAAATTAAGTATGTTTATTTAAAACTACGCAAGTATATTGAAAAAATACGTACTTAGAAACTTAATATGTATAGCAAAAAACGCTTAAAATAATCAAGTTATTGCACTAACATGCTTTATTGTACCAAAATTACATCCTAGGTTATTGCACCCACACTTATTTCTTAAGTTTTTTATTAGACTGTACCTACCTGCAAGTTGTTACCCTCACAAGCTCATTTCTCAAGTTTTTATATTAAATTGTAATTATGTGCCAAATTAATGTACCATAAATGTCTTTTACTATTCAATTTGGAATAAATCGGACGCCCTGTTCCCATTTGTCCGTTACGAACCAGATGATCCCAAACCTCTTAAACTCACAATCATTGTACGCCTCTGACTTTAGCGTGTAGAGTCACAGGATCGAAATCCGTAATGATGTGTTTCCACCAGATCGGAAGCATAACAGGCTATGCGGCGTGATCCAATCTGCCAAACCGGCAAACCGCTCATCATGGGCAGAAAGACAACGATAGTCGAGTCCGTAAAAATTGACACGAATTTTCTCATCCAGCGGCAGCTAGCCGAGGATTCCACTCACCCACGTTCCGCGATATATTCTCCACTCTGCAGGGTCAGGCACCGTACCCCACACCCCACGAACCCTCCTAGACACGCACAGAAACCACGGAAAAGGTCGCGCCACCGCCACCCGACAGGCGTGAACTGGCCATCATTTCCCGGCCGGCCCCCACCCTGCCCCGGCACATCACGCGCCCCACGCGATTATCACTCAACCGAACCCCATCACCGGCACCGGTCTCGCGTCGGTCCCGACGCGCGCTGCGCCGAATACGTCGGGACTCGGGCGCGCGCGCGCGCGCTGCCAAACCACCCGCGCGCCACGTCTCCGAGAGGGAGACGAGACGAGACGGGATGCCATCGCGACGCTCCCCTCCAGTGCCCGGTCCCCATCACCGACAATCATTGAGCCGCGCACATGCAGCTACCGCTGCTATATACTCGTACTAAGCGTTGCCACTGTGCGTGCTTAGTGCTAGGCTACTGATGCTACTGGCGGGTCTAGTGTGGTGGTGGAGGTGCGAAGTGTGAACTACTAGCTACCTGCCGCCTGCCGGCGGTGTGCTCCGGCCGCGGGCGGGCGAGGGAGGGAAAGATGGCCTCCGCTCGGCGAGCGAGCTGCGTGCTGGTGCTGGTGCTCGCGCTGCTGGCGGCGCGGGATGCCGGCGCCGCGGTGCCCAAGCCCAACTGGCTGGGCGGGCTGAGCCGGGCCGCGTTCCCCAAGGGGTTCGTGTTCGGGACGGCGACATCGGCGTACCAAGTCGAGGGCATGGCGGCGTCCGGCGGCCGCGGGCCGTCCATCTGGGACGCCTTCGCGCACACCCCGGGTAACTGCGATTCGTCGCTTGCTCACTTGCTCTACTTTTGCTGCCGCTCAATTTATTCTGCTTCTTAGTGTCGACAAAAATTAGCAATATGCTTCTTCCAAACCGCTGTGGTAGTTTCAGTAGTCAATTACTGCAGTTACTTACAGTACAGTACTGTTCTCTCCATTTTAAAAATTTAAAAATATGAGACGTATTAGTTTTATACACAGTCTCTAATATTATATTAAAGTCTCTAATATTATATTTTGACAATTAGTTTTTTATCATATATCATCAACAACCATAAAATTAACATTATATAAAAATATTATCAAGTACTAGTGATACTATATGCATAACATTAAACATATATATTTTTAGTTTAGTTATTAGTCAAAATTTTCAGATGTTTTTTTGGAAAACAAGGACGTTTTATATTTTCAAACAAAGGGAGTAGTTAGTGGCAAAAATAGAAATTTCAGAACTGTACTACTACTATCTAGGCACTGGTTGAAGTACTCAACTCAACAGCCACTAGATGACAGAATATTGACATATGGCTAATTGATTATGACATATGTGAACGGCAATGTCATAATTAAGACCAGCTTGTTGGGATCATGCACCACAAATGGAATGTTGGACAGCGGAAAATTCGATGTTGATTGGTTTAAATATTGACCAATATCTGTGCATCCTTACCCTTATATACAGTGGTAGCTGAATACTTGAGTTATAGGTTAAAGTGTCATTCTTGTAGATCTTGAGCCATCAAACTTGCGAATTGTGAAAAACTTGTGAAGTTCATCCATAATAACTTTTTTTTTTATTTTACATTGCAATGAACAGGAAATGTTGCAGGAAATCAGAATGCAGATGTTGCGACAGATCAATATCATCACTATAAGGTACTAATTACATCATAAGTGAATGAGACCCATCTAGTCCACTGATGAACTAGGACACTTGTCAGCTGTTACTGTTTACTGCTAATTTATTACTTTTATTTCAAATAAAAGAGTATGGAGGGAGTAATAGTTATGCCCAGAACTAGGTAAAACTGGATTTTTGTACGGAGTACTTAGTAACTATCGATCTATTTATGTCCTACTACAACAAAACCAACTATGCAACTTCTGAAAAGAGATGTTTTACCATTAATCTACACCATTCATCTAATCCAATGGATCATATATATTTATACTACCACCTCAACTACTGATAGTAGAGAATAATTTTCTACTGGTAGTAGAACTCATAAATCAACCGTTAAGATCGCTTCTACTAATGATAATACTGCTACCAGTAGAGACCACCGTGAAGGTACTTTGGAGTCCTCTGGCTAATTTGGTGGTTTTCCTACCTTTACTTCTTGTTTTTTGGTGGGATGGGGCTTGGGAGCTTGGGGTTCTTAGAGCACTGTATAAGATAGAAATGTCACGTCTAAGTTTCAGTAGGACACTGATAGATGATAATGAAAACGTTTGTTTGATATGACTCTGATAGAGGCTTATGACAACGTGTATCTTCCTTTCATAAATAGAAAAGGCATGGGTGCCCAAATTTTTTTAGATAATGGCTCCCCTGATTTGCAAAGTAAATGAAACTTCTTTTTTTAGATAATGAGTAAATGAAACTTCTGTACTTCAAAATAACACTGCAGATCACAAAACTGGTAGATTGGCACCTCCATGCATTATTAACTGTAAATGCTCTAGAGTATGTGTGTCCAGGGTCTTACATGTAATGTTTTCATTCTGGAACAGGAAGATGTTAATCTCATGAAAAGTTTGAATTTTGATGCCTACCGGTTTTCAATCTCATGGTCTAGGATCTTCCCAGGTACATCGAGTCTGACTCAAGTTGTAGCGTGCTAGTATATACATGGTACCTGTATCATTGTTTTCTGAATGACAATTTGTTACTAACTTACTACAAATTATGCACCTTTGGTGTTCCTAGATGGTGAGGGAAGAGTTAACCAAGAAGGTGTAGCGTATTACAACAATCTTATAGATTACCTACTTCAAAAAGGTATTGCATGACATCATAACTTGAACCTTTGAAACTTCCATGGGAACTTTAGTGCATTTGTATCTGAATATTTCCTTCAAACCAAGCAGGTATCACTCCTTATGTCAACCTTTACCACTATGATCTCCCTCTTGCACTTGAGAAGAAGTATGGAGGCTGGTTGAATGCAAAGATGGCGTAAGTCAAACTAATAATTTATCTTTTTGTCTGTTAATCTATTAGAGCTATGGTCATTTCTTGGTTAATGACTTATTATAGACTTGATTTTAGACATAGAAGCGTACATGATAAATATAAATGCTTGGGATAAATTACCAGTTTTTTTTTTAAAAAAATATGAATGTGGAAGTTTTACATGTTTTCCAAAAAGAAAACTGCACGGCATTCTGGTTAGTAGTATATGTTGCTAGCTAAATGCAGCATCCTGCATCGCTGGCACCACTAGTTTTATAAATAGCACTGTGGAATTCTGGGTTACCTTCATACTACTTGTTCTGTAGGGATCTATTCACGGACTACGCTGACTTCTGTTTCAAGACCTTTGGCAATCGTGTAAAGCACTGGTTTACATTTAATGAGCCAAGGATAGTAGCACTTCTTGGTTATGACCAAGGAACAAATCCTCCTAAAAGGTGCACAAAATGCGCTGCTGGTGGGAACTCAGCAACGGAACCATACATTGTTGCTCATAATTTCCTCCTATCACATGCCGCAGCAGTTGCAAGATACCGGAATAAGTATCAGGTATTTTTCTACTTGGAGAAGAATCCATTTAACAATTCTAGAATAATATGACAAGCTCTTTTTTTTAATGAATACTTCCCACTAGATACAAGTGTTTCTCCCTACATCTTCTGTTCTAAATTACTGATATCTATTTTCAAAAATGTAGGCAGCTCAGCAAGGCAAGGTTGGAATAGTTCTGGACTTCAATTGGTATGAAGCTCTTTCCAACTCAACTGAAGACCAAGCAGCGGCTCAAAGAGCCAGGGACTTCCACATTGGCTGGTAAGTCCATACGAATATCCTCTCACAAAGCCGGAAAGCTTCACTGAAAAAGAACTATCATTGTTAAGATTGCTAACAGTTGCATTGGGCAGGTATCTTGATCCATTGATTAATGGACATTACCCGCAGATAATGCAATACCTTGTGAAAGACAGGCTACCCAAGTTCACTCCTGCACAAGCCAAATTGGTCAAGGGTTCGGCTGACTATATTGGCATCAATCAATACACAGCAAGCTACATAAAGGGCCAGCAATTAATGCAGCAGACACCGACCGGTTACTCGGCCGATTGGCAGGTTTCCTATGCTTGTGAGTTCCTTGCCTTGCCTTGCAGCTTGTACATCAGTATCATTACTACACATATTCTCATAAATATTTTATCCCCAAAATTCTGCAGTTCAGAAAAATGGCAAACCAATTGGACCACAGGTACGCAGTTCTTTAGTTATATCCTCCAGCTTCAAATTCTTCTATCACTGCATTCTACCGATGTCACCACACTCACAAATCCAAAACTAACATAACTCATAAAAACCTTGTTGATTCGTGGATCTTTTACAGGCAAATTCTAACTGGCTTTACATCGTGCCATGGGGGATGTACGGATGTGTGAACTACATCAAGCAGAAGTACGGGAATCCGACAGTCGTCATAACTGAAAACGGTAGCTCTGAACTTCTTCCATATCCTTACATTCGATTTTTTGCTCCACATCGCACAATCTGCATATATGAGCAGAGATGAATATACCAAACTCTTCATCATGTCATCAGGGATGGATCAACCTGGAAATCTCAGCCGTGACCAGTATTTGCGCGACACCACGAGGGTTCATTTCTACAGGAGCTACCTCTCCCAGCTGAAGAAGGCCATCGACGAGGGCGCCCATGTGGCTGGCTACTTCGCCTGGTCTCTCCTAGATAACTTCGAGTGGCTGTCAGGGTACAACTCCAAGTTTGGCATCGTATATGTCGACTTCAACACCCTCGAGCGCCACCCCAAGGCGTCGGCCTACTGGTTCAGGGACATGCTACAGAAGCACTGAGAAGGAGAGCCCTGCATACTGAAAAGTTGAAGTTGCCATCTATTAATCATGTTCAATTTCTGAGCTGCTGTTTGGACGGCATCAGAACTGGCTATGAGCTATGGAACGGAAATAAAAGACTGCAAATTGATTTGATTGTACAATTCGTATTTATGGTCAGAATTGTGGCTGGCTTATGAACTTGTAGAGGTGTGCAGGAGATGTGTGATCGATCTTAAGTAATCATCGTTTGATCAGACTTCGCCTGATAATTTATTGCATTGTGATCTTGAGCATATATATAGTCATGGTTGATCAGATTTTGGTCAGATCTTATAGGAAAGAGTTGTTTGAAGCAGTAATTTGTTTTAAAAACCGAGTTAATTAACCACTCTCCTAGGCAAATTTAATTGATCTAGCAGCAACCCAAAATTAGGCAGAGCGCGTCCTAAACTACAACGAAACAAGCTCATTCCGCGGCAAACCTATTGTGGCCTCAGCCAAAACCACGTCGCAGAATGCACGAACCGAGCACGCGCCATTCTGCATGCCAGCCTCGACCACACACGTACACCCGCGATCCCAAGCACACCACCGCGCCAGCGCCCGCGCCGTTGCCATCGCAGCACCGCCATGGCCACGGCGCTCGTCGTCAAGATCGTTGCCCTCGCCGCCGTGATGGCCGCGGCGGTGGCGCTCAGCTTCTTCTTCCGGTTCAGGTGCAGTCACCTGCCGACGCCGTTCGTGGCCACCGGCGGGCGGCAGCTGATCCTGGTGTCGAACCAGCAGGAGGTCGGCGAGGAGATGGACCTCGCAGACGGCAACGTGCAGCTGCTCTGCCACGGGTACAGCGAGCACAACCACAGCCGGTCGGTGTGGTCGGCGCGCGCCAACATCCCCGGCGGCACGGCGGCGCGCCTGACGCTCCCCGCCGTGCGCGGCGACGAGGTGTTCGAGGTGCTGTGCTCCTACCGCGGCGCCAACCGGTGCTGGGCGCACGGCGTGCGCGTGTTCGGCAACCCGGGGCACGACAACCTCTTCTGCTCCGAGCACACCGGCGGCTGCGAGGTGCGGTTCCGCAAGGACGGCGGCGTCGAGAAGCAGTACGGGTCGACGGCCACGCCGCCGATATTCATGGGGTTCGTGCCGGACTTCGACAACGCCAGGGACGGCGGCTGCGCGTCGGCGAGCTGCGTCGGCAGGACGCTCAACAGGGTGATCGGCCAGGAGAGCTGCTGCGACGATTCTTGTGGGGGATGGGAGAAGGCATCGCCCAAGAAATGATCATGAATGAATTCATGATCCATGCCTGCTTGTAGATCAGTACCTACCTGACCTTTTGTATCATGTAGATGTAATCTAATCATACAGTAATGAATAGGTAAAAGACACCTGAATTGAGTATCAATCCAATGTAATCTTGGTTCATGCATAACAACGGCAATTCGGTAGAATTTTTCTTTAAGAACTACACGAACAAAACATGCATCTTTCTTTTGAAGCCAAAAATAAAAAAGTCTGTCAAAATTCAGAACTTGTAGCAGTTGCATCCTTCACCACAGGCATTGTAATTGGATTTCTAATCAGAGTCTTCGTAGACACCCTCATCATCAGAAAGCTCATCGAAAGAACGAATGTCCAGCTGATAGCGCAAGATGCCACCAATGCCACCAAAACCTCTGCAAAACTGTGATCCCTCCTGGGATTTGTTGGTAACAAACTCAAGTGTGCATCCGAACTTTTTGTACTCGTTAGCAAACCACTCCAGAAGGGATGTTTTCTCCTGAACTTCCAACTCAGCATTGGTAGATGAATCACGGAAATTGCTCTGATCAGCTTCTTGCTCTTTGTTCAGATGTTTTATTACAGTTTCTCCAGTAGCACTGTTCTTAAGTATATATCTGTTGACATCAAGGTTTTCCCACACTATCAATGTCTCAACAGCACCCATTTCAAGAGTCTTAAGGGTGTCATCAACACCAAAGACATACTTTCCAGTATCTTGACTAATCTCTTCAAAGTATTTCCCAATCAACTTTTTCTCCTGAATGAACTTCACATTTGCTAGAATTTCAGCTGATAACTCAATGGCTTGGTTGAAACCATTCTCACCACCATACGAAACATCAACAACATTAAGTATTTTGGCTTGAAGACGCTGATCAAACATGTCAGATTGACTCAATTCTGTTTTAAAATCAGCAGAACCAGCCAAAATTAGTCCAGAAACATTCGGTTGACTGGTAGCTGGATTGATGAAGAACTGAGTAGCAAGTTCAGCCGTCTTTCGGACATAGTTATGACGCTTTTCCATCCGAAGCCGAGCAAAACGCAGAGCAGATTGCCCTCCTCTTCCATGTTTCTTTGGGAGATCTACAGTGAATTTGTGAAGGATCTCACGAGTATTGCCACTCAGTGTGCCAAAAAGAGTTCCATTACCATCCATAACAATAAAGCCAAACTTATCATCGGATTCCAAGAGCTCATTCAAAGCTTCAGTGTGGAATTTGTTGTCACAGAGATACAACGATGCATTGATGGGTTTGAATGGCTCAAAATCAATAGTAACTTTCTTTTCCTTGCCATCTTCAGTAACAATTGTTCCTGTGTAGAGAACGAGTCCATTTGGCGGAACCTTGTTGTACAGCTTCAGCCTCTGCTGAGCTGATGTGATGGCTGCCAAAACAGATTGTCGGTTGACTCTACTCTTGATGTTTGAAGCAGTACCATATTCATCACCCAGCATCTTGGTCACACGGGAGACTTGATCACGTGGGGGCATAATCAGAGAGATCATGCTTGTGCCATTGCCTCTAGCAGACTCCAGTGCCTTGATCAACTTCTTAATCTTCCAAATCTCAATATTCTTGTCGGTTTCATGACCATCAGACATCTTGGCAAAATTAGGGTGCTTGATTCACCTGCAGAATACCAAATTTAAATACTAGTAACAAGCACGAGAGAGAATTCTTTAAGGAAATAACAAAAAAAAGGGTTGATGAAAATTTTAGGCTAGAATATATCTAGTAAATTGATTATAGCTGCTCCGTTTACAAAATAAGAGTGCTTTATCCAGTGCCATCCAAGACAAATATATTAGCTTATGATAGTTTCCGCACAATTATTCTCACTTAACACTACAAGCATTAAATCCAATCTGCAATTTAAATCAACTTTTGTATATAATGTAGTTGTAACTTGTATTTAGGTGGACATAAGCCGCGACAACAGGCCAGGGGCAATCATACATGACTACATGAGTGACCAGACACTCAGATGATTACACTTTACACATGAAACACGTGTTGCTTCTTTACAAGTGAAGCACTTGCAACAAGGAGATTATAGCGACCATAAATCCATAGGAATAGTGCCAATAACTTGTGCTCAAAAAGTCAGAAGTAAGAAAAAGGCACACACCACCAGTTAAATAAAAATATGAAATAACTACAATCAGTCTCCAACTCTCCATATTGACATTGAGTTACTAGGTTTGACACCAAGAAAATAAACAATCATATCAAAATTTTGTCTGCGGCAATTGTTTACTTCTAGCTGAAGTAGAGCAGGCAAGTCATTGGTGGTACAGACTGACAGACATTAGATTTATATCAATATACAATACATAAACAAAACTCTCTCCATATTCGTACAGCCAATTTGGGACATAAGTCATAAACCAAGCGCATTTCTAGGTCGATTACATAGTATGATATACACAAAGCCAAGAGTTCTGGGTAGACAAAACCAGACGCAAGGCAGAGCCTCATGAACATATGTTTTCTTGGTTCAAGACCTCATCCCAAATAGGTTTAGCAGCAGTCAAACCACAATTTTGTCAGGTCCTGTCCTGTGTCCTTGACCCAGTTCCTAGTAATTAAGGGTTCGTCATTTCATATTCCATATCAATGAGTCTTTCTAGTTCTAGTTTGCAAACAACATGGATTTGATTTTGGACTGTAAATGTGATGCTTCTATGGATAGAAGTACTCATGAAAGCGTTCCAAGAAATTAAATCTAGCACATCAAGCTAGTATATCAAAGAATTGGAACTTAAGTCAACCAATTTAGCTTGAAAAGCATTCCATCCAAAATGTTGGCAATGCTAATTGGGCGGTCTTTCGAGAAAAAAAAGACAACGCTAATTGGACACTTGGGACAGTTATAAAAACTGAAGCGGAAAAACCTCAAGTGACTAAACGAATCAGATCTCTGAGCCCGGAGAACACCAACACAATAATCAGAAACTACCGAGCAACTCAATTCGCAAAACGGATTGGAGCATGAGTATCCATCCCCAAAAACAACGATTGGATTAGGTTTGTACCGCAAAGCGCAGAGCCGCAGACCAGAAGAAAACTCTCAGAACAGAGCAAGCAAGATTGGTGCCTCGCCACCAACGAAATAAAGATTCTCGCATTGCCCTGAACAACTAAATCAAGCTTAAGAAAGGCTTTCACTAGAAAACACGGGAGGAAAAAAATTCAGACAAACACAGAAACAGTGAGATCCAGCCAGACGCGCGTAGCCCCTCCCCTGATTCAATACCGTGGAGATCGACAGCGCAAAAGGATTTACACGAAGCTAGATCGAATCGAACCGAGCTGCCTGGGAGCGGAGAGGGAGCAACGGTTTTACCTTTAGGAGGGGCGTGCAGCGTGCAAGTGGAGACGGCCGACTCGGCAGGCGGCTCTCGTCTGACGTTCCCCCCTGTAGCTGCCTGTATTGGGCTGGAAAAAGAGCCAGATTCTGCAACAGCAGGACAAAAGGCAATGGAGTGGACTACTGACGGGCCGGTGGAGTCAGCAATAGCTGAGCAAGCAACATGCTCGTACTCCATCCGCTCTAAAATATAAAAACTTATATATATTCTTTAAAATATTTTGAAATACTATAAGAACTTCTGTGTGTTTTTTAAATTATGCTATATAGATATAGTATAGTTTAGAACAGATAAAGTAATAGTTTAAACTCCTTTTTAATCGTGGAAATTTTACTATATATAATTTAATTTCTTTAAAACTCTTCATTCCAAAGAAACCAGAGATAGACTTCCAGTATCCACGACGGCCGAAAGAAATTAAGACACTAGACTAGAGCATTGCTCGGTTGTCGGTCAAGTTGGTATCCTCTACACAGGTCGGAATCCATTTAGCTTTGGAAACTGCTGCTACGAATTTGGTTCGCCGACCTGCGAATTTGGGTTTATCACATCCACACAAGTCAACAATATGCCGGTGGAAAATAGAGGCTTACTAGCCCGTGCAAAAGTGCACTGCCTAGCTAGCCACTATCTTTGAGCTCAAATACAATTGGTTGGTGAAAACAAGCTCGCACATCGAATCATTCCTTTTCACCGACAACAAAAGACAATACTGGATTCGGGTCAATGTAGTAACCAAACCAGTGCTTCCTCGGCCATTGACATCAGATCCACAAATGGTGCTTGCTAGTACTGAAGACAGAAAACAGTACACACTAACCTGGAAACGTCAACAAAACTGCAATACAAATTAGCATCTATATAAAATGCTTTACATCGTCTATGGTCTGCTAAACATTTTCCATATGCTGGGTTAATAAACAATGTATATCTAACATAGCTACCAGATTTCTCCAAGTACTGATCAAACATTTGACCTATCCCTGAACTTTTCTCTACTTCACCTCCAGGTATCTCGCCAATAAACATTCAGTGCCAACTAGCAAAATATACCATGAAAGGACATTCAAGCAAAATGTCAGAGACAAGGTGAATGCACGACTAATCACCAGAGCTTCTAAAACGGCTATTTTTTCATAGTTCATCATCCTAACACCTCTTTCAGACTCCCCAGGAGGAAAACTGGTCAATCTGGGACAAAGTTTGCTTCCTCAACTAACTCAAAACTTCAGAAAATGATGGTCATCTGCTATTGAAGCTGCCTGTTTGTGTCCGGGTAATATAGGAGAGGCGTGAGGAAGGAATCAAAGGGGCTTCTTCATCAACCCCTGCACCTTCCGACGCCAGACTTCCAACGGTGCTTTCATCATTAGCATCCATGAAATTGTCAGGCTTGTATATGTTTGAAATCTTCTTATCCTGCAAAAAGTTGAACATTTCAACAGTTACGTAACTTGTAAGTAAAAGAAAAATGAGCAGCCATTTGGTTTCACCTATTATCACAGCTGTACTAAGTCAAGGTAGTAAACAAAATGGGAAGCTCCAATACTATATTAACACGGTATCCTATTTGTCGTCACAGGAGAGCCAAACTTCAAAACTGAACTTCATGGAGTAGTGAAACACGTGGTCAGGTGGACAGCACAACAAACAGCCCATATGATACAAATTGGAACTGCATTTGCTATCAATAGTAGTGGAAGCTAAGGAACAAACAGGTAACCATTTTTAGACAATAACTAGGTGTTGTGTGTGACAAAACAATGCATAAATATCAGTTTTTTAATGCAATCAAGAACAAGAGCACGAAGAGGAGCAAACAGCAATATAAGAAAGTGAAAACTGGAACAATATTATACTTTAAAGTAGTGATACATGGAAGGTCTCTCTTGAACATGTTGAAGAGGAGGACCCCAAAAGAATAGGGAAAACTAAATAAAGGAAGTGCAGAGAGAGTCGTACTCTGACCTTCGTAGCTCTGTCTGGAGCGTTATCGGCTGGAAGTTGGTTCGCTCTGACATCTTTCATCTTCAAATAATTGTACATGACAACGCCAGAGAGAGCTACACATTAAATCAATACTAATTAAGAAGGTTAATCACAAACAGCATATTTGAAATAAAAGTATAAGCAAATTTCGAAAACCTCAGGTTTATGTCCCTTTGTAACACAACAACACGGGTTACACGTGTTTTGCAATTTTTTCACATAACCCCGTGTTTATGCTATGTAATGTAACACAAAACCACAGGTTATAGATATAAATTCTAATTCTAGATAAAATTGAATGCATAATTACCAACAGCATATCCAATTATGTTGAGGCTAGTAATGACAGATTCAGGAAATATAATGGTTGAGAGGGCAATAAGTATCCAGTCCTTCAGAACTCCTGCAACTCGGATGGTGACTGCTCCTGTTCTTCCAATAACTAGAAAGATGGATATGTTCAATGCAAATGCAGCAACTGCATTTAAGAAAAATATCCAGTAGTTGAACTGAATTTGAGAAACATCCATTTCTGGCTTTTCAAGTAAATACCAAGGAACAAACAGGAAGATGAAACTGCAAAACAAAAAAATACATTTAAGAAATTGCACAGAGAAAAACAGCACAAACATTTTAGTGATGTACAGAATATGCAATACTTAGTTGTATTGGAGACAAAAACAATCCATAATAATCACAGAGGCTACAAAGAAAAAGCAGTGAATGGCAAAAGTTGAGGCAGCAAATGGTTATTTCTAAGTCCTAACAAATTACTTTACGCTTCTCAACAAGAAACTATGCGTATCAGACTCTTATAGAAAGATGCCATAAACCTCTCGGATGCGCTTGTTGCATAATACATGGTCTGCTAAGACATGCATACATAATGAATCTCAAGTCAGTTTTCTTTTATATTCGAACAATTGAGGTTAAAATCTACTAACCAAAATTAAGAATAGTGTTCTCTCTTTTAATGTCATAGGAAATCGGTTACAATATAAGGTTCTAGTGATTTTTATTTACATGTGTAAATTACAACAGCAGCTGCATGACAAAGTAGCATTACATCTTTTTGGTTGTATACTATATTATATGCATCTCAGCCATTACTACCAATGATGGAACCTTAAGAAAATGGCTGCGCACATGTTTTTGTACAAGTATTATGTAAGAGCAAACTCAAAAAGGCCTCTTGTTTTTGTGTAAGCGTTCTGTAAGAAATTAAGAGAGGATCCGTTATTTCATTCAACGGTAGTTGGCTGAAGTTATATCAAGCAAGCAAACTTTTCAGATATAGTTGCAATACCTGCAAGGGGCTATATAATACAGGCTTGTAATAGGGTTGAGAGTTAACCCCTTCTTTTGAAGGAGGACCTGTGTTAGGACCAGCCTGAGGGCTTCCGCAAAAATGCCCGTTACTTGGTATAATGTTCCTATGATATTAAAATGAATCTCACCATATGATGAAACTACGACACCAACACTGACCAAGACCATGTTCAAGAAAAGATCCCATCGTAATTTGTCAGTGCCACATAGAACAGCCATTATAAATGTTGCCACAGGCACTGCATTACAAAGTAACTCAAATCAGTACAATACCAAAATGATAAATTGATTTACAGGGACGTGCATGCTAACTCACTCAAGGCCTTGAGCATCTGAATGAAGGCGACTGAAATATACAAGTATGCTGTGTTTCCAAACCTATAAAAACAATCAAATCAATTAAAGTACTGTTAGAATTTTATGCAAGGGAAACTCATGCTTCGCACACCTGATTCAAGATAACTTTATAGGAGAAGACGAGAAGTAGCAAATTTCCAAATATTCATATACAGTAACTGATGTATGGGGTGTTAAGAAAGGAAACTAATAGATTATAATTTGCGTACTGAGACAAGATACTAGTGTCAGGTGTTAACAAAAATAGAGTTTGTAAACTGCGCTCTATTTGCAAAAATAACCAAAGTAAGTTAAAATACATTATACAAGTACAGAGCATTCATTTTGTCAATTCACATCACATCACAATTACGCATAACACACAAGCCACGCTATTCAAACTACTGTATACAGGGAAGTACATACACAACAATAGCTAGGTTTGAGAACACAACTCAATAGCAAAACTTTGTAATTTCAAAGCAATCAGTCAGGTCATCATAAAATATCAAAACTGCAAGTACTATGCCATTTGTGCAGTATTGGTAGTCAGCATTAGTTCAATACATTTACCATTTTAGGCATACATATATTACATACATGTGTGCATGCTTTCATAGGCATGCTTTTTCATACAGGAGATAATAAAGAATTCATCGAGAAAAAATGAGAAGAAAGATTGGTTCCATCTAGTGTATGTTTAGCTTACCAAAGACTTGACGCAAAGAAGGCACTAATTGGAATCACACATGTGGCATATCTGCATTTAGGGGAAGAAATGACTAAGAATCAAATTCATCGCAGTGAAGGAACAAAGCAAAGTGCTCTTACATTTGGAATGTCATCTTGACTGGTGCAACAACCTGCATCACCAACATATCCAGATGACTCCATTAGCTCTTACAGGAAAAACCAAATGACAGCGCCAGATAAACTAACAAACCAATGCTTACAATACCAAACTACCTTGCTTATTCTTGCATATGAACAGATTCTACTCGACAATTAATACTTTTTATGCCATTTGGTTGAAAGTTGAAACAAGGAAGTAACTGTTTATCAAAGAACAGACAATTGAGTGTGCATCGAACATGGAAGGTGGCCAACAGGAAATTTTTCATAGAGAAGCATACCTTAAACACACGGACAAGGAAGAACGTTACGACTCCAGAAAAAGCCATGTGAATCATTGTAAGGGTAATAGGAAAGGGAAATTTGAAGTACTTTGGAGAAAGTACCCACTGCAAAAAATAAGAAAAACGAGTGCATAAGTTCATATTCAGCGTGGACTCTCACAATAAAGCATCTCCTTTTATCCAAGCAAGCATGTAGCACCCAAAAAAAAATGCAAAGCACCAGATCTGCATTATCAGCATCCATCACCGACATTCCTCAAATTTGTTACGCCTTAAACCTAGAGATGACAGTTTGTTGTACCAAAAACCCTGATTCACCTAACAACCCAACAATCCTACATAAAGCATTGTAATAGACAATCCACCAAACTAACAAATATTGCAATAAAAGTAGCACGCGTTCGTATTGCAGTTCTCCAGACCACACTAGAAGTGAAGTCGTTCAAGGAGCGAACACTCCGCAAAAGACACAGTGAATAAAATGGACCTCGGATCACCGCATTCCTCGATTGCCTATCTAACCCAGAGCAAACGCAAAAGCATGCATACACAGAGCTATAGAGTGGCGGAACCGGCATTTGGAGGAGGCGAGCCCTACTTTGTTGAAGAGGATGACTCCCGACGAGAGGCAGACGTAGATTAGCAAGTAGAGGTAGGTCAGCACGAGCTGCCTGCTGATCATCTTCGCCGCCTCCGCCCGGTTCCACCAGCGTCCTCCGGGTTCACTCGCGGGGCCAGGCGGCTTCGGCGGCCGGGTTCGTGGCCGCCGCGGCGGAGGGCCGGTGCGCCGGCGAGTCGATGCGGCGGTGTGGGAGTGGAGGGGGCGCGCGAACCATAGATCTGGGACGCGTGCGGCGCCTTTCGGTTTTGGAGATTGGGGGTGAAAGGAAGGAAGGGATCGAGCGGACGGAGGACTGAAATGAGATGGTAGGGACGTGGCAAGGTCTTTTCTGCAAAAAGATGGGATTAATTAGCGTTTCGGGCCCACACGTCTGTCACTGATCCACGGGTTTCTATTGTTTTCTGCTTGACTGCGTGGTGGTTAGGATTACGGCGGATAATTGTCGTGGTTGCAAGCCTAAAAAATGATAAGCTTGTTTGGACATTTTGTCTCTCTCTACATTTGCTTTGCAGCGAACAAGAAAAACACTGTTAATTCCCACAGAAAAAAAATGAAAACGCTGTTAATAAGAAGCTACTCTCTCCATATCTAAAATCTAAATGTATGACGTCAAACAAAAAATTTGGAAGGAGTACTAACTTGGTTAGAGTAAAATTAATTCAAAGATGCTTGCCTGCTCCATAAAACTACCATCAAACAATAAAGGAATACTAAAAGGCACCGATTTAACAACTTTATCGTAAGGCTACATACATTTCTAATTCTATCGGAAAAATGCTAAAGAGAGAATCTCTAAAATATATAGGTTTTATTATAAATTGGGCGTTAAATCTACTATCTGCGGTTTTACAACTTCATATTTTGCTTTTGTGACAATTCGATACAATTTCGTCAAAACATATGTACTACACTTTACGCTATATTATGTCTTTTAAGGAGTACTCTCTCTATTCTAAAATATATTAAAATATAATAATTATATATATATATTCTCTTTCAACCAATCATAACATTTCACTTTTTAATTTTTTAACATACTTCCTTTTTTTAACCAATCATAACATTTTTCATTTAATTTTACCTAGATATATCTAATCCCAAAACTTCATATATTTTGAAACAAAGATAATATATTATCTACTCTATAGTTTTAATCCAACGAACCAGGACTAGGGGTGAAAACGGATCGGATACGGTCGGAAACTAGCTATACCATATCTGTCAGCGAAGTGGGACTGGGGGTCCCACGTTCTGCGGAGACGCGAGGGTCTTCGGCCACGGCAAATACTCCGGAGTCCACATTCTGCGCAAGAAGAGACCGGCTACGGCCGCCCTCCCACCAAGTATCCAGGGGCCCGGGCACTGGCCGGGCCCAGACAAGCATCCCTCGGTCCCGGGCGCCGGTCGCCCCGGACCTGGATGCTGAATCCCGACTGGACTGCCGACTGCCGATGGCTCCGGAGCCGGTGCCGACTGCTCCCGGGTGCCGACTGCCCCGGTGCCGACTGCCGATGGCCCCGGAGCCGATGCCGACTGCTCCGGTGCCGATGCCGACTGCCGACGGCCCCGGAGCCGATGCCAACTGCTCCGGGTGCCGACTGCCCGGTGCCGACTGCCGATGGCCCCGGAGCCCGGGTGCCGACTGCCCCGGTGGCCCCGGAGCCGATGCCGACTGACCGGGTGCCGGCTGCCCCGGTGCCGACTGCCCCGATCGCCTCGGCCCGGAGTGCGGCCCCGAGAGCCGATCGCCTCGGCTTGCCGGGCCGATCTACCCGAAGAACTCTAGCGGACAACTCTCCAACTACCTACTTTAACGATGAGGCGACGGGGCGTGACACGCCTGTCGCCCGCTCCTGTGCAGTCAGAGCCTTTTGACTACGGAGGCCCATTTCTCTGTGCAATCGCTGTTCACAGTCAGAGCCTTTTGACTTGGAGGCGTGCGCCGTCACGCCTCCCGGCTCCATCACATCCTCACGACTCTACCGCCCGCTACATACCTGCTCCGGCGTGGGCGTCGCAGGCAGACAGGGGCGACGGGACGTTCCTCCAACTCCGGCATGGGCACCGCAGGTGGAGGGGCGCACAGGAGAACTCACCGGAAGATATCTCCCTCCGCGTACCGGCACTGTGGACTCCCCTAGTTCTATAAAGGAGGATCCAAGCCGATGAGGAGGGGGGGGACAGACGGAAGGGAGCACCTCTAACTCCCGAGCTCATTCTCTAGCTGTTGTTCATCTTCTCCGGCTCCGGCCGCGACTTAGTTCATCCACCACATATATCAAACCATACACAGGACGTAGGGTATTACGCTCCGGCGGCCCGAACCTGTATAAATCCTCCTGTCTTCTCTGTGTGCTTGCTTCCTTCGGATCCATCCATCGTACCGCTGATACACCCTGTCGCCGGCTTCGCCTGAGAACTACTCCCCTGGCCGAATCTCAAAGGGGGGTCTCCTGACTTCCCGCAGTCGAGGTTTTATCCCCCGACAATATCCGTTTTCATATTTTTTTCGAAATCGGATTCGGAATCGGAAACCTCGGATACAAAAACGGAATCGAATATTACCGGATACAGATACGGAATGAATACGAATCGAAACGAATACGATAACGAATATTTATTCGGATATCAAGTCAATGCAACAACCATTTAATACCACATAGATAATAGCAACGTAACTATTCTATATATCCATGGCCTGGCGAAGTAGCTCATAAATTATCTGTGTGATAATTAATTAAGCCGGTAAAAATGTACTTATATACTTGCAGTAGGTTGTACTTTTTATCCTGGAAATGCACATGCAGACCGGGCATTTCACTTCGGCGTCTTCTACTCCAACACAGAACTGAGTCGTCGTCTTCTACTCCAACACGGCAGGGGACACGGGCGCGGGCGGGCTGCGGCGTCGGACGCGGGCGCGAGGGATGGCGCCGGCGGTAGTGGCGCGGGGCAGCAGGGTCCGGCGGCGGCAGCGAGCGCGGGCGCAGGGTCGGCGCCGGTGGCCACGGGAGGCGCAAGGCCGGGCGCCGGTGGCGGACGCGGGCGCGAGGGATAGCGCCAGCGGCCGCGGGGGCACGGGGGAGCAGGGTCCGGCGGCGGCAGCGGGCGCGGGCGCAGGGCGACGCGGTGGCCGCGGGGGGGCGCGAGGCCGGGCGGCGGCGGAGGCCGATGGGGCTCAGGGCCCGGCGGCGGCGACGGACGCAGGCGCGAGGGATGTCACCGGCGGCTGCGGGGGCGCGGGGGAGCAAGGTCCGGCGGCGGCAGCAGGCGCGAGCGCAGGGCCGGCGCCGGTGGCCGCAGGGGGAGCGAGGCCGGGCGGCGGCGGAGGCCGATGGGGCTGGGGTTCGGGTATAGGTGGCGAAACGGGCGAACCGGGTCGGCACGGACTGAGGCACGGTCCGGCACGGCCCGCTACGGCACGGCCCGTGTAGGCACGGTTCCTGTAGCGGGCCGTGCCGTGCTGGCCCGCGTGCCTCCCCCCCGGCCCAGGCACGGCACGCCGAGGTCGTGGGCCGTGCCGTGCCAGCACGGCCGTCGGCGGCCCACCGTGCCCGGGCCGGCCCGGTCCGCCGACGCCTGCCGCCGCGCGTCCGGCGTCCCTGGCCTCCGCCGCCTGCCGCCGCCTCCCCGCCTGCGCGCCGCCTCCTCCGCCGCCTGCGCCGCTCGGCCTCTCCCGGCTCCTCCCGGCCTCCTCGGCTCCTCCGCCTCGTCCCACCGCCTCGGCCTCCTTGGCTCCTCCACCTCGTCCCGGCCGCCGCCTCCCGCGCGCGCCTCCCCAGCCTCCGCTGCCTGCCGCCGCCGTCTCCCCGCCTGCACGCCGCCCCCTCCGCCACCTGCCGCCGCCTCGGCCTTCCGCCGCCTCGGCCTCCTCGACTTCTCCTCCTCGTCCCGCCGCCTCGCCTCCTCCGCCCCCTCCGCCGCTGCCTCCCGCGCGCGCCTCCCGGCTCCGCCGCCTGCCGCCGCCTCGTCGCCGCCGTCTCCCCGCCTGCGCCGAGTCCTGACTCCCGACTGAGTAAGTGAGAGTGACTGAGAGAGACGAGTAAAAAAAGGAAAAAAGAGACTTAAAAAATTTTAAAAAATTAGAGGAGTGGTAAAAAAATATGAAAAAAAATATAAAAATATTATCTAAGATGAGTAAAAAAATATGAGGGTATTTTTTGATGATATTAGAGGAGGAAATTTTTATAATTTTAAACAAGCAAAATAGAAGAACATATATAGTTATGCAATTTAATTTCTACATAGATATAGGAAAAAAATTGCGCAATAACCTTTATTAATTTTGATATTACATAGCTGCCTCATTAAAAACTCTGTCATGTAAAAACTCAATTTTGAGAAAACCATGACAAAAAAAAAAGAGTACAGCTAAAGGTCAATACTCAAAAATAAAAAAGATTATTCTAGTTCCTCATTTTGTAGGTAAAGATTTTCGAACTGCTCAGCCAAATCTTGGTTCTCCGTGGTGTGTTGGGCACGTTCCTTAGCTAGCTCCCAGTTTTTAACCGCAAGTAGCATTTCTACCACCTCACTGCGGAGATTTCTTCTTCTCTCCTCAATAATTCTTCCGTAAAGACTGAAGGCCGATTCGGATGATACCGTAGACACGGGCACCGTGAACACATTTCGTGCTAGCTTTGAGAGCACGGGATATTGGGTCTTGTGATTATTCCACCATTGAAGAACGTTGAGATCTTCCTGGTTGATCGAGTCGCTGTCCAAGTAGGTGGACAGCTCAAGAGCTTCAAGTGAAGCGTGTGCAGGATTTGCTGCAGCCGAACTTCCACCACCGGTGCTCGAAGAAGAAGAGGAACCACCCCAAATTCGGCCCCATTGCAATTTCTTCTTACCTGGGACAGGGACGGGTGGGGCTCTTTGCACGCGAACTCCCTGAAACTTAGTTTCATACTTTCGAAATACTTCATACAATTTTGTCTTACAATCAGAATAGTAGTTAGTGTAATCAATATTCATTGTATCCCCAATAAGATTCAAAATATTTAGAAACTCCTGTATTTTACCCCTAGGATAAAGAATAAATGCAAAAGCATACAAGTATGGAATGTTCCTCCAGTATTTAAGATATTTTTGTTTCATGTTATATATTGCAAATCCTAATAGTTGGTCATCTTCATATTCTTTTAATAAAGTGGCAATCTCAAAAAATTTATGCAAAATTAAATTAGCAGTTGGATAGTAAACACCAGACAAAGTAACAGTTGCATCATAAAATATTTCAAGAAAGTAATAAAACCTTTCTACAATATGCCAAGACTGTTCTGTCAGTAGCGGTTGCCCGTCACTGGTAACAACATTCTTGGACTGCAAGAAAAGAGTTAGTATATCTTTGTAAGGCAAGACATGTTTCAACATTAAATAAGTCGAGTTCCACCGATGGTCCGCATTCGTTTGGAACTTGCGTGGATGCTTGTTCGAAGCGATGCAGAATCGCTTGAAGGTCGCAAGTCGAGGATTAGAACCATTCAGCCATGTTATGGCTTCACGGATAGAATCGAGATATACAGTTACTCTTTTAAAACCGGATTTAACTATAAGATTAATAACATGGCAAGCACAACGTTGATGTAAAAGAAATGATTCAGCATAAACATTGAATAAAGGCTGCAAAATTTTCATTGCTCTGGAATTTACAGCTGCATTATCTAGAGTTACTGCAAATATTCTATTTGTGATGCTAAAATCCTCACAAACTCTAGAAATTCGTTCAGCAATATTTTCTGCATTATGTGAAATATCAATTAATTTTAAACCTATTACTCTTTTTTGTAGTTCCCATTCATCATCAACATAATGAGCAACTACACTAATATAGTCTTCCTTAGCCCTACCACTCCAAATATCAGATGTGATACTAATAGAAAATATGCAAGTAGCAAATAATTGTTTAATATTATCCCAGTCTTGGTTGTAAACATTCACCAAGTCCTGGATTGTAGTTTGTCTACTAACAGCTTGAAACCTAGGATTATGAGCAGTTTTAATGTAAGTCTCAAATGCAGGAGACTCACCAAAATTTAGGGGTAGATCCTGTCTAGCAATTAAAAGGGTAAGGGAATCTTGTGCTACCTGAGGATCATACTCCCATGAACGTACCGTACCGTCCGGATTGAGTACCAGTTGCTGCTGTCTTAGCTGGTAACCTTGCTTCTTCGCACACGTCTCAGCATGACGCCTCAAATGCCCTGTTCCACCAGAAGATTTTCCAGAGAGTTTAGTTTTACAAATTTTACATTTCGCGTAAGTTACCTCCCTTCCATCCGCAGCAGTCTCCTTGATCTCATCAAAATATTGCCAGGCGGAGGAAGTTCTTGATCTCTTTGAGCCGGTTGCCATTGATAGGCTCCCGCTCACAGTTCCGGATCCTTGTGAAGCCGTATGTATTTCCTCCGTATGTTCTTGCGGTGTAGGAGCCGACCCGGAGTTGTCTCCTTGTGACATCGACAGATAGCTCGGGTCGAAGTCGCTCAGTTGGAACGTCGGGTAGTTCGGATCCATCCTGCAATATAAATAAAGAAAATTAGTATTAAAAAAATAGTACGAACAAAGAAGAAAATTTAGGATTTTTTTACCTTGCAGGAGCACCGAGGCTGCAGCTATTACCTACGAGAATGTGGGAAATTTTTGAATTTTAGACAAAATTTTGTCTAAATCAAAAATTTTGAGCAAAGAGAGCAAAAGAGAGGAGAATAGAGCACAAGAGGAGAGATTGGGAGGTTTGGATGAGCAAAAATATGGCTGGGGGTTCTCCTATTTATAGAAAAAATTTCACAATTTTTTGGATTTTTTTATATTTTTTCGGATTTTTTTTGTCATGCAATGGCAAGATTCAAAATCTAGCCGTTATTTCGGACCGTTGGGACACGTGTCAGTTTTTTACTGGGCCAACGCAGCCGAACACTGTAGCAAACGGTCATCAGCGTCGCAACGGGCAGATGTCAGTGCAACGGTCGCCTGCCTGAGCTGCCTCCTCCTCCCACACGCACCCGGCCTCGACCTCCTCCCGGCCTCCTCTCCTCGGCTTCTCCTCGGCTCCTCCGCCTCCTCCCGCTTCTCCTCCGCCTCCTCCTCGGCTCCTCCGCCTCCTTCCGCCGCCTCGGCCTCCTCCCGGCCTCCTCGCCTCCTCCCGCCTCCTCCTCCTCCGCCTCCTCCGCCTCCTCCCGCCTCCTCGGCTCCTCGCTTCCTCCCGCCGCCTCGGCTCCCGCGCCTCCTCCCGGCCGCTCCTCCTCCCGGCCGACGCCGCCTCCTCTCCGGCTGCTGCCTCGGCCTCCGCCGCGCCCTCCGCCGCCGCGCGCCTCCGCGCCCGGGCGCCTCCCCGCCTCGGCCGCGACGCCTGCCTCGGCCTCCGCCGGCCGCAGACGCCTGCCACGGCGGCGCGGCCTCCGCCGCCGCCCTCCGGGCGGGCCGGCCCGTGCCCCGTGCCCGCGCCCGTGCCCCGTTCTCGTGCCCCGTGCCCGTGCCCGTGCCCCATGCCGTGCCCGTGCCGTGCCGTGCCGGCCCGCTACAGTCCACGGGCCGTGCCGTGCCGCACCGCCGGCCCAGGCACGGCACGGCTACTCGGGCCATGCCGGCACGGCCCACGGCCAACCGTGCCGGGCCGGCCTGGGCACGGTTACTGTAGCACCGTGCCCAGGCCGGCCCGACGGGGCACGGCCCATTTGGACATCTCTAGGTTCGGGGCCCGGCGGCGGCGGTGGCCGCGGGCACGTGGGGTCCGACGGCGGCTGGCGCTTGGAGCGGATGGCGTCGTCACGTCAAGCAGATTTCCGAATATCCGAAAATTTTTCCGGTTAGTTTCTGACCGATTCTGAAATCCGTCGGATAATGCCTTTATCGTATTCGTATCCGTATCCAAAAAAAATTATCCATTTCCGTTTCCGAATCTGAGATTATCCGACCGATCCTATCCGTATCCAAAATTTCGGACGGTTAGCGGATAATATCCAAACGGTTTTCGCCCCTATCCAGGACGTCCCCTGCTCAGCAACGGCACAAATCGTTCCCCTACCCCGCGCCCCCCCTCCCCCTCCGCCATCGCTTCTCTCTCCCCTACCGCCACAAGCGCCGCCGCCGATCCTCCGTCGTGAAGGGCTCTGTCAACCTCCGCTGCTCTACCACCACAAGCAGCGCCGCCATCACCGTCTCCGACCACCCCGCCGCCGAGCGCCATCGTCGCCAGTTGGCCGAGTCCGTCGTGCCTCCCTTGAGCTGGCCCCGCCACCGATCTGTGCCGCCAGGTAACCGTGCCCATCTCCGATCTCGTAAAGGTCGCCGCGACCCACTCCATCGCGCCCCATTGCCTCGATCCACTCCGTTGTGCCACTGTCCTCCATCGCTGCTTGCCTGGGCAGATCTGGCTTGAAGCGGGTCGCCACGAGCTCCCTGCCAACGGATCCGGACACCACAAGCCGGCGGCCGGCGGTGTTCGTGGCGTCCAGGAAGATGGCGGCGGGGAGGAGATTGGCCGCCGACGGACCGGCGCGAGGAGGAGATGAGAGGAAGCTAGGCCTAGTCGGCAGATCAGCGCCGAGGTCCAAGGCAGTGGGGCTCCAGCGCGACACCTCAAGCAGCAGCGGGCTAGGGGAGGCTGGGAGGTCCGAGGTTCGTGAAGAAGATGGGTGGCGGCATCGTTGACCACAGCCCTTAGGCGGTTGGTGGTGGCGACCTGGCCCTCCCAAGTGACGCTGTTGTTAGCGGGTAAGGGAGACGATGGAAGGAGGTAATAGATGTCCAAATGGGCCGTGCCCCGTCGGGCCGGCCCGGGCACAGGTGCTACAGTAACCGTGCTGGCCGGCCCCGGCACGGTTGGCCGTGGCCGTGCCGGCACGCCCGAGTAGCCGTGCCGTCCCTGGGCGGCGGTGCGGCACGGCGGGCCGGCACGGCACGGCCCGTGGACTGTAGCGGGCGGCCGGCCACGGGCACGGCACGGCACGGGCAGGGCACGGCACGGGGGACGGGGACGGGGCCACGGCACGGGCAACGGGGGCGCGGGAACGGGGCACGGCACACGGGGCACGGGCCGGCACGGCCCGCCCGGAGCGGCGGCGGAGGCCGAGGCCGGGCAGGCGGCCCGGGCGAGGAGCGGCGGCGGAGGGCGCCGGCGGAGGCCGAGGCAGCAGCCGGGAGGAGGCGGGTTGCGGGAGGAGGCGGCCGGGAGGAGGCGGCGGAGCCGAGGAGGCCGGAGGACGCGCGGGAGGCGGCGGGAGGCCGAGGCGGCGGGAGGAGGCGGAGAGATCTCCGAGAGAGCGGGAGGAGGAGGAGGCGGGAGGAGGCGGAGGAGCCGAGGAGGAGGCGGCGGGAGGCGAGGCGGAGGGAGGAGGCGGGAGGAGGAGGAGGCGGGAGGAGGCGGAGGAGCCGAGAGGAGGCGACATAAGAGCCGAGGAGGGAGGCGGAGGAGGCGGAGGAGCCGTGGAGGCGGGGGAGGCCGAGGTGGAGGAGCGAGGAGGCGGCGGGAGGCCGAGGTGGAGGAGCCGAGGAGGCGGGGACAAAGAGGTGGTGGCGAGGCGAGGAGGAGGCGGGAGGAGCGAGGAGAGGCGGAGGAGGAGCGGAGGAGGCGGCGGCAGGCCGAGGCGGCAGGGAGGAGGTGGAGGAGCCGAGGAGGCGGGAGGAGGCCGAGGCGGCGGGAGGAGGCGGAGGGCTGCCGAGGAGCCGGGGAGAGGAGGCCGGGAGGAGGTCGAGGCCGGCCTGGCCGTGCGTAGCGGGAGGAGGAGGCAGGCGACCGTTGCACTGACATCTGCCCGTTGCTTGATGACCGTTGCTACAGTTTTCGGCCGCGTTGGCCCAGTCAAAAATTGACACCTGTCCCAACGGTCCGAAAACGGCTAGTTTTGAATCTAGCCGTTGCATGACCAAAAAAATCCGAAAAAATATTTTTCCTATAAATAGGGGAACCCCCAGCCACATTTTTTCCTCATCCAAACCTCTCAATCTCTCCTCTTGTGGCTCTAATTCTCCTCTCTTTTTGCTCACCCCCCCTCTTTGCTCAAAATTTTTGTTTTAGACAAAATTTTGTCTAAAATTCAAAAATTTCCCACATTCTCATAGGTATAGCTGCAGTCCTCCGGTGCTCCTGCAAGGTAAAAAATTTAAATTTTCTTCTTTGTTCGTGGCTATTTTTTTAAATACTAATTTTCTCTATTTATATTGCAGGATGGATCCGAACTACCCGACGTTTCAACTGGAGCGACTTCGACCCGAGCTATCTGTCGATGTTGCAAGGAGACAACTCCGGGTCGGCTCCTACACCGCAAGAACATACGGAGGAAATACATGCGGCTTCACAAGGATCCGGAACTGGCGAGCGGGAGCTTGTCAACGGCAACCGGCTCAAAGAGATCAAGAACTTCCTCCGCCTGGCAACATTTTGATGAGATCGAGGGAAACCGCCGCGGATGGAAGGGAGGTAACTTACGTCACGAAATGTAAAATTTGTTAAAAACTAAACTCTCTGGAAATCTTCTGGTGGAAAGGCATTTGAGGCGGCATGCTGAGGCGTGTGCGAAGAAGCAAGGTTACCAGCTAAGACAGCAGCAACTGGTACTCAATCCGGACGGTACGGTACGTTCATGGGAGTATGATGCCTCAGTAGCACGAGATTCCCTTACCCGTTTAATTGCTAGACAGGATCTACCCTAAATTTTGGTGAGTCTCCTGCATTTGAGACTTACATTAAAAATGCTCATAATCCTAGGTTTCAAGCTGTTAGTAGACAAACTACAACCCGGGACTTGGTGAATGTTTTACAACCAAGGCCGGGATAATATTAAACAATATTTGTACTTGCACATTTCTATTAGTATCACATCTGATATTTGGAGTGGTAGGGCTAAGGAAGACTATATTAGTGTAGTTGCTCATTATGTTGATGATGAATGGGAACTACAAAAAAGAGTAAATAGCTTTAAAATTAATTGATGTTTCACATAATGCAGAAAATATTGCTGAACGAATTCTAGAGTTTGTGAGGATTTTGGCATCACAAATAAAATATTTGCAGTAAACTCTAGATAATGCAGCTGCAAACTTCCAGAAGCAATGGAAATTTTGCAGCCCTTTATTCAATGTTTATGCTGAATCATTTCTTTACATCAACGTTGTGCTTGCATATTATTAATCTTATTAGTTAAATCTGGTTTTAAAAGAGTAACTGTATATCTCGATTCTATCCGTGAAGCCATAAATGGCTGAATGGTTCTAATCCTCGACTTGGCGACCTTCAAGCGATTCTGGCATCGCTTCGGACAAGCAACCACGCAAGTTCCAAACAGATGCGGACCATCGTGGAACTCGACTTATTTAATGTTGCAAATGTCTTGCCTTACAAAGATATGCTAACTGTTTCTTGCAGTCCCAAGAATGTTGTTACCAGTGACGGGCAACCGACTACTGACAGAACAGTCTTGGCATGTTGTAGAAAGTTTTATTACTTTCTTGAAACTTTTATGATGCAACTGTTACTTTGTCTGGTGTTTACTATCCAACTGCTAATTTAATTTTGCATAAATTTTTGAGATTGCCACTTTATTAAAGAATATGAAGATGACCAACTATTAGGATTGCAGTATATAACATGAAACAAAAATATCTTAAATACTGGAGGAAACATTCCATATTGTATGCTTTTTTGCATTTATTCTTGATCCTAGGGTAAAATTACGGGGGTTTCTAAATATTTTTAAATCTTATTGGGGATACAATGAATATTGATTACACTAACTACTATTCTGATTGTAGACAAAATTGTATGAAGTATTTCGAAGTATGAACTAAGTTTCAGGGAGTTCGGTGCAAAGAGCCCCACCGTCCCTGTCCCAGGTAGAAGAAAAATTGCAGTGGGGCCGAATTTGGGGGTGGTTCTCTTCTTCTTCGAGCACGGTGGTGGAAGTTCGGCCGCAGCAAGTCCCTGCACACGCTTCATTGAAGCTCTTGAGCTGTCCACCTACTTGGACAGCGACTCGATCAATCCAGGAAGATCTCATAACGTTCTTCAATGGTGGAATGATCACAAGACCAATATCCGTGCTCTCAAAGCTAGCACGGGATGCTTGTTCACGGTGCTGTGTCTAGGTATCATCCGAATCGGCCTTCAGTCTTTGCGGAGAATTATTGAGGAGAGAAGAAGAATCTCCGCAGTGAGGTGGTAGAAATGCTACTTGGGTTAAAGGACTGGGAGCTAGCTAAGGAACGTGCCCAACACACCAGGAGAAACCAAGATTTGGCTGAGCAGTTCGAAAATCTTTACCTACAAATGAGGAACTAGAGTAATCTTTTTTATTTTTAAGTATTGACCTTTAGCTGTAACTCTTTTTTCTTTGTCATGGTTTTCTCAAAATTGAGTTTTTTACATGACAGAGTTTTTAATGAGGCAGTTGTGTAATATCAAAATCATAAAGGTCATTGCGTAATTTTTCTCTATATCTATGTAGAATTAATTGCTAACTATGTATGTTCTTTCTATTTTGCTTGTTTAAACAATAAATTTTCCTCCTCTAATATTTATCAAAAAAATACCCTCATATTTTTTTACTCATCTTACATAATGTTTTTACATTTTTTAATATTTTTTTACCACTCCTCTAAATTTTTTTAAATTTTTTTAAAGTCTCTTTTTTTCTTTTTTTATCATCTCTCTAGACTCAGTTGACTCAGTCCGGTCGGGACTCGGGCAGGGGGAGCGGCGGACGGGCGGAGGGGTCGGGGTCGCGCGCAGGCGGGGGGCGGCGGCGGAGGGCGGCGAGGCCGGGGAGGCGCGCGGGAGGCGGCGGCGGACGGGGCGGAGGGGCGAGGCGGCGGGGACGAGGCGGAGGAGCGAGGAGGCGAGGCGGCGGCAGGCGACGGAGGCCGGGGAGGCGCGCGAGGCGGAGGCGAGGAGGCGGCGGAGGGCGGAGGCCGGGGAGGCGCGCGCGGAGGAGCGGAGGGCGAGGGGGAGGCCGACGCGGCGGCGGAGGGAGCGAGGAGGCGGGGAGGCGCGGCGGAGGCGGCGGCAGGCGGAGGGGGAGGCCGGGAGCGCCGGGGAGGCGGCGCGGAGGGGCGGAGGAGGCCGAGGCGGCGGGACGAGGCGGAGGAGCCGAGGAGGCCGAGGCAGCGCAGGCGGCGGAGGGGCGGCGCGCATGCGGGGAGCGGCGGCGGCAGGCGACGGAGGCCGGGGAGCGCGCGCAGGAGGGACGGCGGCGGAGGGGGGAGGAGGCCGAGGCGGCGGGACGAGGCGGAGGAGCGAGGAGCGGGAGGCGGCGGCGGAGGGCGGCGGCAGGCGGCGGAGGCGGGGACGCCGGACGCGCCGCGGCAGCGTCGGCGGACCGGCGCCGGGCACGGTGGGCTTGCGACGGGCCGTGCCGGACGGCACGGCCCACGACCCGGCGTGCGTGACCTGGGCCGAGGGGGAGGCACGCGGGCCGGCACGGCACGGCCGCTACAGGAACCGTGCTACACGGGCCGTGCGTAGCGGGCCGTGCCGGACCGTGCCTCGGTCCGTGCCCGGCCAATGGTCCGCCCGGTTTGGCCACCTATAGAAGGAGGCAGAGCGAGATCAGGGTGGCTCAGTGCATTTCTTCAAAACAAATGCTAACGGTTGGTAAAATTTTCGAACCGATCTACGTCTTTTTTCGGATTTTATCGACCATTTTTTATTTTTTTTGGGACCGGTGCGATTTTTGTTTTTCGTTGATACCGGGGTGTCGGGGTCCAGAAACGGTATCGAAAATAGTTTTAGTAGTTTATCGCGTTTTCGAAATTTACCCGTTTATTCGAAATTTACCGAAGTTTACCATATTTATTTAGAAATTTACCGATGTACTAGATTCAGTAAGAGTTTGACATTGTCAACATTATCATCGCTTTTTGTAATTGTCATGTTGAATATATTGATATTGCTTCTGTGATGGTGATTTTATGTGCTATCGTTATTATTTTGTAGTGATTATGTGAAGTTACTCTAGACATCACATGTGAGGTAAAGTTATTTTCGATCCGAATTCATGGATGTCTGACCGATATCGATGAATTTCCGACCTAGCACTTCGTTCGATGTTTCTGAATTTTCGAAGCCGTTTCCATTTCCAACATTACGGCACTGTTTCTGATTTGATTCGAGTAGCAAAATACCCTTCCGAGAAATGGATTCCTGAATGGATTTAAGGGTTTTTTCGATCATTTTCGACCGTTTTCAGCCCTAGCTATAGAGGTGAAAACGGTTCGATAGTTGCTTTATCGAACGTCTGAAATATTCGAATACGGATAGGAATCGGTCAGATAATCTCGGATTCGGAAATGGATAATTTTCTCAGATACAGATACGAATAAATAAAGACATTATCCGGCAGATTCCGGAATCGGTCGGAAAAACTATCTGGATAAATTTTCGGATATCCGCATCAAATACCACGGGCGCCGCCGTCCTTTTACCGCTCGTGGCCTCGGCGGCAATGCACACAGGCACCGGCTGCCGTCCCACCACTTGGCCTCGCTCAACGCATCGGAGCCACCGACCACTTTCTTCGAGGTGGGACCTTTGGTCATTTTCGATCCGCCCCACCCGCGCACGGTGCAGCCTTCGGGCCCTGCCGACGCTACTCCTCTCCCAGTGGGGACCTTCGGTGCCACCTACAGCCGGCCCCCCGTCACGGGGCTGTCGGTCTCCTTCTCGTCTTTGGCTCCCGTGCCCGTCCTCCTGCCTGTCGCGCGCCGCGGGGGTCATCGTCCATCGCGCTGGCGGTGCTCGAGTAGAGCGCCGACTGCCGCGGCCGCCAGTTCGACCACATCTTTGGCGTGTGGCTCTCCGGCGCGGAGCTCCTCCGCAGCTGCACGGCGGAGCCACGCGCCACCGACATCGTCTGGCCCGTGTCCCGCGACATCACGAGGTACGCGGCCCTCCTTGCAGAACCTGGCGAGATCGCGGTTGTACTTGGGAACCTTGTTCGATAGCACGTACACTGGCATCTACCACGCCAACCTCACGCTCCACCTCTACTTCCACACCGCGCTGCCGCCTACGCCGCAGCAGGCCAATCTGATCGTTGGGCAGTGGTTCGCCCTCCAAAATGCGACCGATGTGCAGGGCAAGAAGCTCGCCATTCCGTCGAACACCTACCGGGCAGTCCTTGAAGTGTTCGTCTCCTTCCACTCCAACAATGAATTCTGGTACACAAACCCTCCCAATGACTATTAGAGCAAACAACTTGTCCAATGTCCCTGGCAATGGTGCGTTCTGGGAGGTCATTGTTAAAGTCAACGATGATATTGTTGGTTCTATTTGGCCGTTCCCTGTAATTTACACCGGCGGTGTCAATCCGCTTCGGTGGCGGCCAATCACCGGCATTGGTTCATTCAACCTACCTACATATGACATTGACATTACACCGTTCTTGGGTAAGCTGTTGGATGGCAAGGAACATGATTTTGGGTTTGGTGTGACAAATGCGCTGGATGTATGGTATATTGATGCCAATTTGCATCTTTGGTTGGATCACAAGAGTGAGAAGACAAGTGGAAGCCTGTTCAGCTATGAAGCTCTAGAAGTTAATGTTTATGATGAACTAAGCTTATGTTAATGTTTGTGATGAACTTATGTCAATGTTTGTGATGAACTAAGTTTACGTGATGTGGTTTATATGGATGAACTATTTTGTGATAAACTATTTGATTGAGTATTTAAACTATTTGGATGGTCTATGTCATGTGTAGAGATGGCAATGGGTACCCGAAACCCGAAACCCAATGGGTTTTTACCCTATTAGGCATGGGCATGGGTTAATATCTAAACCCATGGGTTGTTAATGGAAGAAAATCAAAACCATCGGTTAGCGGGCACGGGTTCGGGCTCATTGTACCATACCGTAAACCCATGGGTTTAATAAACCGGCCCAAATACTAATTCGGCCCAAGCCCAATAAACAATATATATATAAGCACCAAACCCTAGTCTAGCCCCAGCATCGGCTCGGCTAGGCAATCTCTACTCTCCTCACTGCAGCAGCCGCGCGCCAGCCTTGCGCCTACCCCCTCGGCCAAATCTCTAACGGCGGCCGCGCTGCCCCTCCCCTCCTGCCCGCGAGCACTCGCAGCCGCCGACCACCGCTGCCAGAACCCACATCTCCAGGCCCCCGCCGCCCGAGAACCCACCGCCGCTAGGCCCCGCCGTCCGCCCCCACCGTACGCCCCTCTCCCCGCTTCTCTATCGGCCATGGCTGCGAGCTCCGGCACGACAAACGACAACGGCCGGTGATGCTTCTTCCTCCTTCTTCTTAGCCGTCGTTCACTCGTTCTTGCAGCTCTGCTAGCCCTACTCCTATTGACACCCCCTGCTGTCCCGAAGGGACCGCTGTCACCAACCGGCACCGTGGATCCGGATGTCGCAAAGGAGAACCAATTGCACCGGCTGCCCCTCTGTCCTTTCCTCTTCGCTACTTGCACCTCCGTCCCAAGTCCCACCAGGGTCGGCCTCCGATCCGAAGCAGAGTGTCCGTGTGGGCGTGGCCAAGGCGAAGCCTACTCGAACCGACGCCTTCCTAAGCCTGCGGTGGCTACGTCGACCAAGAACTCCCGCCTCCTGTTCCAGTGTCTCCGACATCACCGACTCCCGGCCCGCAGCATTGTGCATTCTCTAGGGTAAGGAAAAAGATCATGTGCAGTTTGTCATTTGTTAGTTAGGGTTGATAAGTTTTGCATATGAAAATGAATTGCTCTGGAGTCTGGACTGTACTGCTAGTCTGCTACTGCATATATAAACAAAAATGTGTGTGCTTTGATTTGTATGTACTGAATTGCAAGAATGTGCTTATGAAATGTATGTAAGATCAAGATGGCTGGGTATATGAGTTTTCCTTCTGTTCTATAGACTACAGCTTTAACATGGCTAGAATTGTGATCAGATTAATGTCAGTTCCAAGTAGCAAACTAGCAATCCTTCTATTTTATAGGCTGATTGATCTAATATGCTTGTACGGTTCAAAAAAATGTTCTAGCCAGTGGTAGTCAGTCCCCATTGTCACAAGCATCACAAGCACAATCAGATTCACTTCCTGTATCTGGATCTCCTCAACCAGATGCTGACAATGACTCGGTGCCAATTGACATAGATAATGATGTCATTGAAGTAGACGATGATGAAGATGGTGTTGAAGCTGGTTCTAAGAGAAAGCTGACCTCAGTTGTTTGGAAGGAGTTCAAGAGAGTGAGGTTCAATGGAGAAGTGCGGGCAAAGTGCATGTATTGCTTCAAGCAACTTTCTGCAACAAGTACAAATGGTACTAAGCACTTGCACACTCATTTGAAGGGTTGCGTGCAGAGAAAGATAAAGTTGAATGGAAAAACCTTAGCTCAAGCTTCTTTGAGATTTGGTAAAAGTGATGCGGGGACTGTATCTATGGAGAATTACACATTTGATCAAGAGATTGCAAGAAGGGAGCTTGGTGCAATGATAGTGTTGCATGAGTATCCATTGAGCATGGTTGACCACATTGGATTTCGAAGATTCATTGGTGCACTTCAGCCGCTATTCAGAATTAGAGCTAGAAACACAATAAGGTATAAGAGCTTCTACTTGTTAAATGCATCTCCTAGTGTCAAATGCATTTTCATAGTGTTACATGCACTTTCTAATTTTTTTGTTGTTTATTTTAGATCTGATATTATGGCGCATTATGAGGTGGAGAGGAAAAAGGCAATTGAATACATGGCTGGTATTCAATCTAGGGTGGCCATCACATCTGACTCGTGGACTTCTGACAACCAAAAGAGAGGATACATGGCGATCACAGCTCATTTTATTGATGAGTCTTGGACTCTTAGGAACATTATCATGAGGTAATTACTATAAGCTCATGACTTATTGTTTTGGCCATGGATTTGATTGTGTATTTACTTGTCACATCCCACTGTCAATGCTGTTTCAGATTTGGATACTAATATCATTTACTATTCAAATACAGATTTATTTATGTTCCTGCTCCTCATACTGCTGAAGTCATTGGTGAAGAGCTTTATGAGTCATTGGTGGAGTGGAATCTTGATGAGAAGATATCCTCAGTGACTCTAGACAACTGCACTACAAATGATGCGGTAATCCCTTATCTTGTGAGGAATCTTGGCAAGCATAAGCTTTTGAATGATGGGAAATTATTACACATGCGTTGTTCTGCCCATATCCCTTAATTTGATAGTAAAAGATGGTTAGAAGAGTTGAAAGATGCTATCGAGAACATTCGTGATAGTGTAGCATATTGGACAGCCACCCCAAAAGGATTGAAAAGTTTGAGGAGATAGCCAAGTATGTTAAAGTTGATATGATAACATAAAAAATAGGACTTGACTGTAGAACTAGATGGAATTCAACTTTCAAACATGCTTAACACTGTTCTGCCCTACAAGGCTTTTTCATTAGAGCAAGTTGTGTGGATAGGCAGTACACATCTTTACCATCTGAGGAAGAGTGGAAATTTGCTGAGGAAGTTGTGGAGAGACTTAGATTGTTTTATGACATCACTAAACTATTTTCTGGAACCGATTATGTGACTGCTAACATTTACTACACTAGAATTGCTAAGATTAGAAAGCAAATCAAGCAGTGGTCAACTTGCGGCAATCCATTAGTAGAAGTAATGTCAGCTAATATGGTAGCCAAGTTTGATAAATATTGGGCTGATATTCAAGGGCTTATGGGTATTGCAACTATTCTTGATCCTCGGTTTAAGACTACAGTGTTGCTGATTTGTTATAAGGACTTGCTTGGTGTGCCTGGTAGAGAGTGTGAAGACAAGGTCATTGAGGTGAAGAACTTGTTAGCTAAATTGATGTGTGAGTATCGTGTGGTAGAGGATGTGGAGGACAGTGAACCATCAGCACCTTCACCTGGCAGCAGTGATGATTTCTTGTCTGACATTGGTGCATGTATTGCAAGTCGAAGGCCAACAAGTATGGGGTTTAAGTCTGAGCTAGACCGCTACTTGGATGAAGAAATTGTGAGCATACATACAAAGAACTTCAATGTCTTGGATTGGTGGAAAGTGGCAGGCACTAGATATCCTACTTTGAGGAGGATTGCAAGGGACATATACGCTATCCCTGTTACCACTGTTGCTTCAGAGTCTGCTTTCAGCACTTCTGGTAGAGACTTACCTCCAAGATGTTGGAGGCTCTAATGTGCTCCCAAGATTGGATTAGAAACAAATACAAAGGTATATTGTTGTCCTATTTATAAACTTGTTGTCCATTGGTGCAAATATTTGTTGTCATTGTTGCAAACTAATTCATTTTTTTCTATAGTTGATGAGAAGAACAATCAGCCTGCCACCTTTTGGTCTTGTCTCCAGGATATTCAGCAATGTTTTCCTTCCTTTTGGCACTGGCTTGTGAGATTAATTATACCTAACTAATGTGTGTTTGTGCTCATGTAGGAACTTATAATTTAAGAGGTTCAAAAGTTCTAGTGGTGCTGTTCTTTTGGTGGAACTATGCTGTTCTTTTGGTGCAACCTGCAAGGAACAATTAATACCCCTTTTGGTTGTTACTGTGATTTGTCAATTGTGAACTTGTTATGAACTTGTGTACTAAATATTGTCGTTTTAGTTCATTTTGATTGGGACTTATCTATGTTGTTGGATTCCTGCCTTTCCAAGTAATTCTGGTGGTGCACATTGCACTTGTGCTACCGGTCTGCTGCTACTGAAGCTAAATGTGGTTTGGTCAATAGCTCAAGTGTGAATATATGATCACAGTTAGTGTAATATGTTATATATTAGTATGTGCTGCTGCTCATTATGAGTTGAAAACTTGAAGTGTTGAATACTGACACACTGTACTTGGTAGTTTTAGAGCAAAATTGTGTATTTATGCCACTGATCAATAAACTGTATGGTATTATGGACTTGCCGGGTATAGGTGACCCGTTAACCCAGCGGGCACGGGTTTGGGCATAAAATTGAACCCGTGACGGGTATGGGTTTTTTAACGGACAGATTTTGTGTTCGCGGGCACGGGTTTGGGACGGCAAAACCCAATGGGTTTATGCCCATTGCCATCTCTAGTCATGTGGATGAACTATTTTGTGATGGGAAATTTGATCATGTGATTAAAATATTTTTGTTGATATAAATGCTTAAAATTACTATATTTAAAATTTGTGATTAAATCGAAGATGGTAATATGATTGTATATTTGCATAGAAATTAGTAATGTGTTGTTGATATGGATGCTTGAAATTTGTTGTATATGTTGTTTAGCTAAAAATTTAGAAATATTGATATATTGTTTTACAAAGAATAATAAGTTGTCTCTCTTCGTTGGTTTGTAAAGTTCAGTTTGAGGGGTTTTTATATTTAAATAAATATTTGTTATCGTATTCGTTTCGATTCGTATTCGCTCCGTATTTGTATCCGGTAATATTGAATTTTATTTTTGTATCCGAGATTTTCGATTTCGAATCCGATTTCGAAAAAAATATGAAAACAAATATGATATAGCTAGTTTCCGATCGTTTCCGATTCGTTTTCATCCCCTTACTATAAGATGACCTTGCTGTTTCCTACTTCTGCCCCAAGTCAACCTGCCTCCCTTGACCGCACTCGGTGCTCTCCCTCGCTCTCGCGCTCATCCTAGACCCGACTGAGGAAGAGGAGGGGAGGAGGTTGGTGTTGGGGCCATCATCGCTGAGGACCGGGCGAGGAGGAGGGGTCCGGCACTAAGGCATTGCCGGTTGGGCTTGGGTGTAGAGGAGGAGAAGGATGGCATTGGGCCGTCACCGCTTGGGATCAAGTGCGCAGGAAGAGACCAACGTGCTGTGAGCCAGTGAGCATTACACGCTGAGTTTTCCGTTTACCTTTATGAAGTCTAGATGGACAATAATCGAATTATGGTGTAGTTCTAATTGCTGAGCATTGTGACCAGGCCAGAGGTAATGTGCGTCCATGCCTTACATATTTGCAATGTTTCATAGCACAGCAGCCAGGCAAGCAAGAATTGGTTACTAGACCACTAATTCCTCTAATTTTTTTGTTTACTTTCATATTAGATTGCCCTTAATACAGACTATTGCAGTTTAGGTGGCATGATTATTCAGAACCATTGTTTGAAACAAGAGTTGAATATTCTAAAAAAATATCAGCTTGAACTTGAAGCTGAAGACTTAAGAGCCAGAAAATTAAAACCATGAGTAGTTAGAAAAAGTTTGTATATGTAGCAAAAATGCAAATGCAAATCATTTTTAGTTCGTTTGATTGGAGAATAAAATTTAGCATTGATGACAATCTGTTCTTTTTAATGCGTCATTTGGATTTAATTTCTTGTTCTTCCCTAATTGTTCGGTCAAAATTGGGCATCTACTTCTTTATTGTGCATCTTGTATGTCTTCATGTTATTTTCTCAGTTGCAATCAGTACCCAAGGAAATAAGTCCTTATATTTTTTTCAGGATGTACCTTGGGAAAGAAACTTGAAGCACTTTGTATTGATATGTGGACCTTTCGTGGCTCTGTACTCCATAAACATCATCAATAGATTAAACTGGTAAAGACCCAAACCCTGGATATGCAAACGCTCTAGTCGTTTATCACTTATACTTTATGTGTGTGTCACGATATGTTTCCTTTCAGGCAATCATTGGATTGTGGGTTGCAGCTGTTATTGGGGACTGGTTCAATTTCCTGACCGTCATTTACATTGAAAAGAAGTTGCTACTTCAAACTTTCTCCCATGACAAATTGTTTTCTGAATGTAGGCAGCCACTGTATTATCAACAAAGGAGACTGATATTTCATATTTGATTACCTATAACATGATTTGTTTTGCACTCACCCACTGCCTGAGTGCATGTGCTCTATGAGAAGCATGAAGATCAAGTTGATGATTTCCTCTACAATATCCTAAGGTATGGCTTTCTTCTCCCCGAAGTGTATACTTCCTGGTACTACTTCACTTTACTAGAAAAGCTCGATGCGTTTGTGACCTAGTCTTGATTTGGAGTCTTGGCTTTGCTGTAGTTACTAACGAAAATTTTAGAAAATGGCAATTGCACCAAATGTATTAAGGCGTATGTGAGTTCTCTGCTTCCCCAGCCAAGGGGGCTGTAGTAAAATTTGATCTCCAATTCGCGCTGAGTTAATCAGGACTTTTAACAAGACAACAATTTTAGGTGAATTTGTCTTACTAGTTCTATGATCTTTTTATCATTAAATGAGTCTTTCAGATTTGTAATTTGTGAATAATTTGTGACTTTTCACAATGGTTTCTGTTCCAATATCTAGAACATCATGCCCCTCATGTTTTACAAGATCTATGCTGATATGAAAGGTATGTATCTCATATTCTCATATATATTGATACTTTCACGGTTAGAAATTTTTTTCCCTTTGCAGTTCAATATATGTTAAGCGCAAGCTGAATACTCTTTATTGGAAACAACATGGAACAACAGCTGTGCAGGTTTATAATTTGCTTCAAGCACATCTTGGTTTTGATGGCCTGCTGGTGCTGGGTGTATCAATTATGCCCTAATGGGTGTATATTGCTAGCCTGCCAGATTGAAATTGAAGGACTACAGACGGTAATCCATCATAACCGCTTATCTCTATGATATGTGTATCATACTCACTCGTGCACGTGGTGCTTCCATCAGGAACGTAATATTTCAGCATATTAATGCTTTTGAGGTTTTGATGGTTGTTCTTGTTGCTAGAACTACCCAAAAGTGTTTTGATCTGGTCATGGCAGTGCTCCTATTCGTAGTCTACGTACAATATGTGAAAATACTAATAGTTTCATAAATTTTCGTCCTAAGAAACATATGTTTTTCTTGAATATAAAGTGTTATTGTTATATATTCGGGTGGGGAAAATTTGATGGTCTAAGACTCAGAAAGGTTTTCTAAGATTCTATATTCATATTACTTTGGATTCAGTTATGCCTATTATATTGTTCATATACATCACTGCTAAGTCCAGAGTATTAAATCTTAATGGATCTTGAATGTGATATTTGGATTTCTCCAGATATATTGTTGATATTCTCTTCCTTTGGTTTTGGTAAAATGGGCAGATCCAAAGTTAGAGCAAGAGGAGGGCAGCTCCGTGCTCATCTACCATCCATTTATGAGTTGATCTTATTAGCCATGGCTGCTGTTTTCATTGGTTCTACTGCTCCCAAATTTTGTTTCGATGTTAGTCACAATTATTCCCTTGCTTTTCTGTCTCCATCTTGTATGTGCACATTTTATGTTCAATGAAATGCACATGTACCCCCAACTCTCACATCTCGCTAGCTGGAGATATAAGACAACACTCAACTCTCACATCTCATGTGGTGAAAATATATGTAACAATAACAGTAATCTGATGGACTTAAACTAAATATCTATATTGTGCTAACTACATATCTATTTTCAGATACTCACAAAGGTAATGTACTGTGTTTATAATGCTAATTGCTTAAAAAACTGGAAAAATTGTGAAGAAAGTAGTTGATGTTTATTTACAAATTAAACCACTATTTGTTAACAACATAAGGGAATGGCTAACATCTCCTTTCTGCCCCCTCCAGGTGTCAAAGATCTTTAATCAAACAAAATGTGGATTTTTCTTGCTAGCTGAAGATCTGCCTAACCAATGTTCTTGCTCCAATGAAAAACAGGATGCTTTTTCGGGATGTTGTGTGGCATATATTGGTATGAACTTAAAAAGTTTCAACTTTGGTCGCTCATTGTTTCTGAACTTGGCCTTGCAACCTTAACTTGGTCACTTGGACATGTATATTTTGCTTGTCATTTGGTGTTTCAGTATTATAAATCAATATAAATGCTCTTCAATGTTCTAACATTTGTCTATGATGGGGGTAAATGCCTTTACAATTGTAAATATTGTTGATGCACAATACGTGCATTTTATTTGTAAATCTTGAGAGCCTTCAATCCAGATACTGATATGCATCCCTGTTTGTTCTCTTTTTGTGTGAGATCATACTATAGTAGATATAGTGTCAAAATTCTGATTCAGTTACCACATCTTGGGAAAAACGCGCATTGCACGTTGATATATTTAGTCTGTATTAATTAGCTACTGCTTCAGACATAGGGAAAAGGAAAAAAATTGTAAGTATACGAAAAAAAATTGACATGGGGGTATTGTTTTAGCAAATTTCAAACATTTTTTATCAAACAAGAAATCTAGGAGGAAATAGAAAATTTGTCATTATAAGAAGCAATTTTACAATGTGATGAACATGGAATAATTTGGGATTTCTACATCAACATCTTTCATGAATGATCTATATTTCAGTAAAATTACGTTGACAGAACATATATTGTATTCTTTTTATCATTTGCGTTACCAAATACTTATGGCCGTCGTAGTGTTAGTACGGGCATACTATCAGTACTCTATAGATTATCAAACAGTACATTTTCTGAAAAAATCATCAGCATTTCTTAAAATTCTTTTTAAAAGTGACTTATCAAATTTTCTAATATTTAATTCATTCATTTATGTCCTTAAATGATAGTCATAAAGTCAGTTTTATTTATAATCCATATATGTCAAGTACGCACCTTAAGCATGACAATGCTTTGCCAATAAGCTCAAGGAGTGCCAACTGCCAACTCCATACTCCAATCAAAAGTTTTCCGGAGCAACATACGCGTCGCCATCAAGGAAGACTGAAGAACAGGATTTCTTTCTTTTCTTTTTCTTGCCCGTCAACCACTCGTACGCTGTGACAGTGTGACTGGAGTAGCTACTCCAATTAACAGGTACTCCATCTTAAAATAAATTTATTTTTTATCTATTTTATTTATCCAATAAAGACTTTATCTTTAAAATAATTAATATATTAAAAATTTGTTAAAATAGGAGGCAAATACATTGAAATATGATAAAGTAGGGGATATGTGCATTAGAGTTTCTTAAATTATAAGACAAATATGTTGTAGTTTGATAAAAAAAATATTTCTATCTTTTAGCTTTGTATGATATAGGATAAATATTAATTTATTTTAGGACGAAGTTAAATAGTCCAATGATCGCCATTGCATCATTTTCCCTCGGAAAATTTCAGGTCCATACTGTACTGCAGGCTACAGCACCCCACGGCCTGGAGTTGGTCAGTCCTCGCCTCTGCTATGACTGAAGATATTCTCCACATGAGCACATCAATACTTAAGGTCGTATCTATAATCTATCCTCTCTTTGCCGTTAGCTAGCTAATCTATATGGACTAAGTACTGATCGTTGTCAAACATTAATCTTTTTTTTGCGGGGATTGTCAAACATTAATCTTGCAGTCAAAATGTCTACTTTATACAACGTATGGGCATCGAAATGAGGGGATGTTTGAACAGGTGGACCATTGAATTAAAAAAATAATATAACAGTGCTATGCTAGAGCTCCCTTCCGCCCTCGCCTGGAGCACAGAAAATTCACGATAGTCTTATAGGATTTCAGGACTCCTGTAAATATCAATTTAATTATCATAATAATCGGGAAAATTCTAGTATTCAAAAGGAGGTTAAAAAATATTACCATACAAAAAAACTATCATATTTTAAAGATGACCAAAAAAAATTAAAGCAAAGAGCTTAAGAGCTTCTTTGAAACAAAGGATTAGATTCTATAGATAGAATTCCTATATAGCCTTTTGGAACAAAGGAATATCTCTCCTAAAATCCTTTGAAATTTCTTAAAATTGCCTCAAATCATAGGGATATTAGAGGATTTCTAACATGAGGTCCAATCTCTTGGAAAATTTCTTGTGTGTCTATCTCTCTTCTGATTTCTTTTTTTTCCCTGTGCTCCATGCAAACGATGATTCTTGTAGTTTTCCTGTGTTTTTTTCTTCCATAGAAACTGATACGCTAGGACACTCGAACCCTATATTTTTTCTATCCCCATGTTTTGTAAATCTTATGTTTCAAAGGAACCCTAAGACTATCTTAGGATATGGAAAGTCATAGGTTCATCATTTTTATTGTGTCACGGGCCAGCGGATTGTTAGGTTGGTGGCTAGCAAAACGTTAGCCACCCGTTGGACAAGTTTAGTTAAGAAATTGAGTCACTTATATATGTAATCATGTGGATGAAAAGTGTGGTAAGTCATAATTGTAGCAATGAACCAAGTGCCAGGCTTACAAGTTACCCTATGCGTAAGGTTCGGTATGGCAAGTCGAGGCTACAAACCAAACAGGATGTGATATGTCACCAAAATATGAGTTGTAGATAAGAGGATGACTTGTCTCTCCCTAAACAGATCGAATTGGCAAGCAAATCAAGAAGGGTGCATTGCAAGTTTGCAACAACTGTTGTATGTGAGCACTTTCATCGTCTGCTTGTTGGTTTATCAGCCACAAACATAATTTAAATTTTGAAACTAATTTTAATTTTAGAGTTGATTTTGAGATTTTTTTCATTGTCCATTTATTTTCTAACATTGTCCTTTAAATCAAGAATAATACATATATATATATATAATAATTTTATATCCATTTTTTATTGCTTCATTGCATGACCGTGGATTACACTCCATACACAAAATTTTCAGCTACCTGACTTTGAATCAGAGTGCCACTGCAGCAGAGTTGCAAAACCAAAGAAACCACTCTCTGAATGCAACAAAAGTAAGCGGCAGTGACATCCCAAGCACTGACCTCCGAATATTTTACCGTCCTCCTCCGACTCAGACACGGCCTAACCGTTCCATATAAGCTAACGACCGGGTAGCGCCACGGCCCAATCACGTCCTCTCCCCCGCTCTCGTCGTGCGATCGCGAATTCCACATAACCTACAAGGACTTGACCTGGAACAGCTTTAACTGCCACTCATTAATTTTTTTTCTCGGTCAGTTTAGATACGGGTTAGTAGACCGAATCTACTAATCCCTTGCGCTGTTGCATATTAACGAGCTCATAAATTCTTAGCCCCACCCATCAAACGAGCAGTTGAACGCTTGCACCGGTGACCGGAGCTAGCCGCGCATCGAGCGAGCGCGGACGTTGGTGCGCTTGATCTCCATGGCGGCGCACCACCACCAGATCAAGGCGCCGACGCCGACTTGGCTCATTCTTAAGGCTACCCCGCCGCCGAGGGACGGGGTCAAGAAGCTGGCCGCGGCGGCGGCGTACTCGCCTCTCCTGCTGTCGCCGTCCGTGTGGCAGAAGGCACAGGACGCCAAGAAGAGCAAGGCGGACGGCGGCGACGCCCTCCCGGCATCGCCGAGGATCAGCTGCATGGGGCAGGTCAAGGGGAGACAGAGGAGATGCTCGGGCGCGCGTGGCAGCGACCGGCCGGCCGCGAGGGGTGCTTCGGCCGCCCACCGCGGCGGCAGCAGCTGCTGGAGAGGCTCACGCTGGGGCTGTTCGGGCGGCAGAGGGGGAGGACGTCGTCACGGGCGTGCTCCAAGGTTAGGGACGTGCCGAACTACTCGTCGGCGTCGTCCTCGCTGGGGAGGAGTTCTTGCGGTGGCGGCGCGGCCGTGGCGGTGTGCACGTTGGACCCGCTCTGCCTGTGGTGAAGCGGCCGGCGATGAACGAGAACGACAACGCGCCGACGCTTTGGGAGAGGCGGCGCGGCGGGGGCGGGAAGACCCTGGAGACTCTCTGGTTAACGTAGATCGCTGGCTCGCGGCAGAGTTTCGCTTGGCGACCGCTGCCTGCTGGGGTGAGTGGTGACAGTCTGACAGAGGAGGCCAAAGTCAAAGACAACGAACGACTTGGTCACTTGGGCCGAAGACTACGGACATCGATGAAATTTTCCTCAAATTTTGTCCATAATAACATGTATGTTTACTCAATTTTCGCTAATCTGTATAGTTGTATGTTGATCCTACTGCCCCTTTTAAGTCTGATCTCTACGATTTGGAAGCTCCCCCCTTTCTTTTTCTCCTCACAGCCCTGAATTTCCACTCGGTCTCTGTTACTGCTACTTAACGTGATCGTACAGATGTCCTAATTATTTACTCTCGTTAGGAACGAAAACAATCGGAAAATAGCCTTAACCTTTTCGTAACCATATTTTTTCTCAGAACTGGGATAAAAAATGGTAGAGCCGAAAAGAAAAAGGTACCAACAATATCAGGAAATAAAAAAGAAAATATATGCAAAACATGATGGTATCCATTAAAAAAACCGGTAATTAATGTCAAAAACATTGAACTATCATATATTTAACTTAACATGACTACGTAATATATGGCTACATCCATTCAAGCTTACACTATATAATTATAAACTATCGCTCCTTTAGCCGCGTACTCAAAGTAGTGATTTAGTTAAGGAGTTAATGGCTTATGGAGTGTTTAAGAAATACTATAATTACTATATTATAGAAACGATAATTTCCACAGAAATATAGTAATATAAGGAAATAGTATGTAAAACAACAAAGTCGTTTCCATATTATTTTACCATTTCCATTTTTGATTTCGTCGTTACTACTAGAAAAATTGCCCGTGTATTACAACAGGTAAATACAATTTTAATTATACTCATATTAAATCCACTTGCATGAATAATTATAACAAATATATTGATAAATAAAATGATATTATACAAACTACTAAGTTTGTAGCCATAATAAGTTTATTTATTTTAGTTTAGTCCTGTAATATTATTTTTATAATTAATTAATTGTTTTATTCAAAAATTTTAGTTAGGTAGTAGTTTTAGTTTGGGATTCGTTTTGAAATTTGCTAAAGCTATGAGGTGTACTCTGAGCTTGAAGTAACAATAAGTCTATCACCTAGCTGTGTTCATGGATTTTAATTTTAGGCTAGGACTTCGGTCATAATTCAGACACATTTTAGGCCGACAAAGCAAAATTAAGAATGTACCTCCTTCCCATCGAAACATTCGCTGCCAAAGCTAGCTCTGCGTCGTCATTTGCATGCACGCATGCAAAGGTAATTATGCAGTTCACACTCATTATCCCATTAATGACCTCCTTAATCTCTCAAGTTTACTATCTGCGTTACAATAATCTACCTATGAGTACGCACTAAGGCACCAGGCCATTAGCAAGCAAGAGAAAGTAGCGATTAAGATTTGTGTAGGTGGCCAGTGCTCGATAATGGATGCAACAGCCATGCCTCCTTCCATGCTCCTTGGCGTCCTCCTCATTGCTGGGAAGCTGTGTGAGTGCACGGTGACGGGCAGCGCTGGCGGTGATGGATTAGCGTTGTTTATCCATCCATCGAGATTATTTCGCCAAGTCACAGCTCCATGATTCGGTACCGTCACACTCTGAATATTTCCCCCTTGAATAAAGCTACACAAAATATATTAAAGAAAAAGTTTTAAAGAAATTATTTTAAAAGACCAAAGGAATTAATTAATAGGTAAAATATAAAATAATAAATTATCATGGCTGGGAATATTTTTCCTATATTCTCCTTGCCAAAATACACTAACTAGAATTTTAGAGCACTAGAAGTATTTTTAATAAATCAAAACAAATTATCGAAATTAAAAACCTACTGGAATCTCTTTTCTTTTTCTTTCCCTTTCTCTTTTTCTTTATTTTTCCCTCTCTCTTTTTCTTTATTTTCCCCTCTCGTCGGGCCACCGGCCCAGTCCTGTTTCTCAGCCTGCTGCGGCCCGCATCACGCACGCCTCCCCGTAGACCCTACCTGTCAGCCATGCGCCGCGCGTCTCTCCTCTCACTCTCCCTCTGTCACGTGGGGCCCGCCGGTCAGTGTCTGCTTGCCCGTGACCCTGCTTCCCCACACTGCCAGCCGGGGCCTGCCTGTTAGCTCACTTATCCACATGGCCCCCTCGTCCTCTCTCTGTATCTGGGCTCGCCTGTCAAGGAGCTGTTCCGCCTCTCCGCTTTCCTCCGCTGACGTGTGGGACCAGGGGCCCACACGTCAGACCCGTCGTCAACCTCCGGCCGAAATAGCCGGAGGGGATCCGCTCGCCCCCGTCGTGCGATTTCGCCTTGGCCCACGATCTCCCGTCCTCGCTCGTGGTTCAAACGATACGGACGCGGTCGACTATCCATTCCCCCACTTCCCCCGCGTCCCCTGCCCACGATCCCGAGTGGATTTCGCTCACTACTGCCACGGCCGCCGCCCTCAATCTCGTGAAATTGCGCCGCCTTGACCACGATCTCCCTAATCCGAGCCCATATAAATGCTCTCCGTCCCCTCCTCTCTCTTTCCCCTCAAACGCCCAAGCTTTCTGTGCCCACTAGCCTCTTACGCACCGTAAACCCGAGCCACCACCACGCTCCGCCAACTCCAGTCACACGTCGCCATCGCTACAGCCGTCGCTAGCCACCGCGCCTCGCTGCGTCCTGTTCTGCCGCCGGCCGCCTCGAATTCCCGTCGGAACTCCATCCTCTCCGTCGTCCCCTTCGGTGAGCCTCTCCGCAGGCCTTCGGCCGTGGTTTCCTGTTTGCCCGTTTGGTCAATCCGCTCCTTAACCCGCTCTACATCATTCCCAGGTTCTCCGCACCTCCGTCGTCGCCTTGAGGCCACCGGAACGCCACCGCCGTCGTCTTCCCGAACCTCGCTGCCGCCAATCCCCTCTGCTCGCCAACATTTCCCACCTCCTCCGTCGCTGCCGCACCCCGTCGCATTCCCCACCTCCTCCGCCGCTCGCCGCTGCTCTTCACCGCGCCGGATGGTCGCCGGCAGCGACAATCGGGCCGCGCGCGCTAGCGGGCTCGGCCTTGGCTCAACCACAGCCATCCAATCTGCCGGCAGATCACGGCCGTTCACGTATGCCCGTGCTGCACCCTCGTGCATGGACCGCGTCCACGTGCGCCGTCCTCTCCATGCCGCTGACCCGTGGGACCCGCATGTCAGTGCCAGTTCCCCGTGGTCCACTGGTGCAGTAATTCGTTTAATTGCGCAATAAATCGATTAATAATTAATTTGTATAGTGAAATCACAGTAAAACTTCTAAAATTCAAAACTAATTCATACGAGCTCTGATTAATTCCATCTAAATTTCATTAAATCCAGAAAAATGCCAAGAATCCATTAAAAATACTTTCAGCCCCTGTTTCAATGCCCACATATATTGTTCTTAATTGTTTGTGCTTGTTTGCTATAGAATCCGACGCAGTCGACACTCCAGTTTACTACGAAGTCATTGCCGAATTCGCCGAGCCGGAGCAAGGCAAGTTACATCGTTTTCTTGATCATTTCGTACCCATTTATTACAAAATATTTGTTTTAAATTAATAAACATGCATTATTGCATTATTTCATGTGGGAAGATTGACCTATATAAATGTAATTTTAATTGCTATGACTTAATTCCTCCTGTATACCTTTGTACCCTAGGTAATAATATGACTAGAGACTATGGTTAGGATGCTTAGCCATGCTTAAAAACCATTAGCTCACATGGGGATTTAAATACTTTTATTTACATTTATTGTTCGACTCTATGTCGAAAAATGAAACTTTGGACATGTTGATCTTAAATTACTAAAATTTTGACCTAAATGGTGGGCTTGTGTCGGAGGATGAAACTCCAACGGCGGGGAGTCTAGAGACCCCCCTTGAGATTCGGCCAGGGGAGTTGTTCTCAAGCGGAGCGACCTGCGAGCGTCCGGGGGAATCGATGGATGGATGGCACACGAGAGAGACAAGAGAAGTAGACAGGTTCGGGCCGCGCGGAGGCGTAACACCCTACTCCTGTGTGTGTTTTGCTATGTGAGGATGAATGTGGGTTGCTGTTACAAGATCTTGTTGAGGGGTGCTCAGGAGCTAGCCCTCCCTTCGGAAAGGAGAGACAGAGTGAGCTGAAGAAGACGAACAGTAGTGAGAGAGCCAGCTAGAGCCAGAGATTGAGCCCCCTTGTTGTAGGCTCGGATCCTCTTTTTATCGATTAAGGGAAGTCCACAGTGCCGAGATACCCGGTCTGAGAGAAAGCTAGCTACTTCTGTCTTTGTCACACGCACGCGGCCGCCTGCCGCGCCACGCTGGAGGGATGTCTAGTCGCCCATGTCCGCCTACTGAGCCCACGCCGGAGTAGGTCTGCTGCAGGCGGCTAAGTCATCAAGACGTGAGGATGTGACGGCGCACGCCGTCGCCGCCGAAGTCAAAAGTCTCTGACTGCATGGTCGTGTGTCCACGGGGGGCCATCATGAGACGTCCACGGCGTGGCAGAGCAGGCGACAGGGGCGGCAGGCTGTCGCCTCGTCATTAATGCAGGTAATTGGAGAGTTGGTACGCTTCGAGTCAACCTCGTGCCCGGGCAGGGGCCCACCAGCCCTCCAGCGCACACAGGGCGGAGCTCCTCGGGGACGGAAAGCAGAAGTCACACGCCCGGGGAACGAAGAATCTCTGTAAGCGCCCCAGAGCGATGTTGTGATCCCGGGGACGAGACCCGGGGCCCGGGGGTGAAGCGTCCCGGGACCGGGGCGCAAGACCCGGGCCCGGGGAAATCCCAGTTATGTGTCCCGGGGGCGTGCCCTGGGAAGAGTGCTGTGGGCCCGGACCCGGGAGCAAGACCCGGGCCCGGGAAGTCCCAGATATGTGTCTCGGGGGCGCGCCCCGGAACCGAAGCCGAGGCCCCGGGCACGGGGGCGAGGCTCGGGACCCCGGTATTGACTGGAAGATGGATGTAGCCGGCCGTCGCCGGTGCAGAATGTGGGCCTTGGAGGAACTGACGTGGCCGAAGACCTACACGTCCCCAGGGTATGTGGGACCCCCATTCCCGTTTCGCCGACACTGTGGATGCATGGTTTTGCTGGTCGCACCCATGGCAGCTAAAGGACCAGTTCGGGGAACCCCTTGGGCCATTAATCATACATACCACAAGCTAGCGTGGACAACGGCTGGACTTGTAGTGTCTCTTCTCCATTTCCTAAACACCGTTGGTGAGAATGGGCGTGATGGAGTTGGGTTGGCTCCGGGTCGGGTTGATCGGCTTCTGGATCCATTGTGGCGCAAGAGGGTGCCTGTGCCGATACGGTGTGCGCATGTCAATAGTGCAACTTAGCGTGGTATGGATGGTTAGTGAGTTAAGGTTACGTGAACGGTCCTGTCACAACCTCTCGTGGGGTGTCGTGGTGACACGTCGGCACGTGGGAACGTGTGTGGGGCTGTGTCCTGTAAGTACAGTTGTACACCTCTGGCCAGAGTAAATCTATTTGACATAGCCCAGCGACCCGCAGCGGTTATGGGCATCTTGGTCAAGACTCACCGTGATTAGTCTCACTATAGTAAATTGACTTAAAATTTGCTATAGTGATAGGATGAATGGTTAGGCCTGATCAACATGGTGGCAACGTTGATTAGTGGAGGATTTAATATGTTTCATTTCAATCACCTTTTTTCTATTTGCAATTAATAACTTTTTTACAATTGCTTTTAACACAAATAAACCATAGCTTATCTTTGTTCCGTGCATTGTGATATTTGCGGGTGTGACTTGTTGTGGGTGGTACTCAATTTCTTGCTCCTTTTCTCTCAGTGTGGAGTAATGTATGACGAGGACCATAGAAGCTTAGGTTTAGCTCACGTCAAGACGCTGGTTGGATGGAAGCTGTTCAAGCCCAGAATTTAGCCAATTTACAGACTTAATTTTGGTTTTATTAAAATCCTTGTCCCAGGAATCAACCAGGGTAATAAATGACAATCATAAACAGATCCAAACGTAAATCTTACAGAGAGGCACTTAGTCCTACAAGAAGAAACAGCAGCGGAAAGACGAACATAGCGTGGTCTTCAGCTCACAACCAGGCAAAGCTCAACTAGGGATATAGCCAAGGTCTTACTTCTGTAGGGGGAATGCAGGACTGAGTTACACCCACGTACTCAGTAAGCTATACCATATAATGCCATTGTGCACGGGATTTTAAAAAGAGAGGCTGGTGGCTCATTTGGGTAAAGCAGTTGTAATAGTAGTGTATGGAAAACGATAAAGTTGATTAATTTAACATGATTATTCTCACCGATTACGTTACAACACGTTAACAGGCCAACCATTCCAACTGATTGACGTTACACCACGTCAACCAGTCTCCATTGGATGAACGCTACAATCACGTTCAACACAAACTCTCGGGTAGCCTGATTACACCACCATGTTACCCGGACTTCACTTGATCTAAACGCTACAAAGCACAACGACTTACACAGTACTACCACCCGGACAACGTTACACCACGCTGACCAGTTTTTCCTGATCAACGCTAAATCCACGTTACGCCAGGCCGGCTGATGGAATTACGCACGACCACCAGGCGTCCCACTGATGAGCGTTACATTAATCACGCTCACGTCTAGCTCTGCCGAGCTAGCGTTACACACGTCGTATAACGGTCAACCCCGAGATCACTAACCATCGTCGACTTCGGAACTCAACACCTTCCACAACACCTAGTTTCATAAACCACAGAAAATTTTAATTAAACTAAAGGTGAGAAACTAAATCACTTGAGTGAGTCTTGGACCATCGTACACCATTTGAACAATAAAATACATCCTTACATGAAAATCACCAGATTCTAACTAAATATTCATCAAATAAAACTATTAAAATTATTATTTTAAAAAATTCTTCTACAATGTCAAGAAAATTATATACAATGTTGGGTGGTGGGTGGTACTCTCACTTATCCTATCCAGACAGAAACAATCATACAAACTTATATTTACCCAATCCGACCAAGACAGAAAAGGACAATGTCTAAAATAAAAAACAACCATTAAAAAGAATGAAATAACATCCTAAAACTTAACACAATCTTCTCCATCTCTTATTCTCAGTCTATCATCATAATTATCAAGAAATAATAAATTAACTCTACTATTACTACTAAACACATTCAGAAATGATATACAAACACTTCGATAAAATTATTCCATAAATAAAGAAACAATAAGAAAAACCAGAAAATCATAGTCCACCTCTCATATATCACAGTAAAAAATAACATGCAAGTATAATATAATTCCAGAACAGTAAGTATATAAACCAAATCTTTATTTTTAAAATTTATAGTATTATTCCAGACAATTATTTTCCCCCAAATTTCATTACTAATACTACTTCATTCTATTACTAAAAATAACTAGTATCAACAAAAATGACATTACTAATTTCTATTTTTTATCATTTTTCTATTTTCATAACAATCATTCATTTCCACACATCTAAGAAAAAATCAATTTATCACCACGAAAATAATTAAAAAACAAGCAACAATCCAACTTCTCCATAATATATATCATACAAAACGAGTTTACCATTTTGTTGTCTCTTATCATAAATTAATATATTTTTTTTATTTCATTAACTCACATACTCATATTTTTCATATTACACCATTTAATAGACAAATACACTATATTTATTAAAAATACACCTTACACATACATAAACAAACATTTAAGTTTATTACTACAGAATCCCCCAATAAAGTATCTTTTTAATACATTACTACCCAATTACCTAAATACACACTAGATAAAATTCTACACTATGTTAAGAACTTATACACCAAAATATAAAAAATTTTATCATATAAAATTCTCTATTTCTCAAAATATAACTATCTTTCTCAAAAATATATGAAAAGAAATTTTTATATATTATAATTAATAAGATCTTTATGAAAAATTGATTTAACAGATTTAGAGCACCAGGATGTTCAATTTCTGTATTTTTTCTGAAAATCCTTCAAATTATATAATTTACTTAAAACTTTTATCACAAAACTTACATATATTCATACAAACAGAAAACTTTTCCCCCAAACTTTCTACAGAATAAAACTACTATCCTCATAATTTTATCAAACACTATTTAAGTTCAAAAAATTACCCAATTTCATATAGCTTAATCATATAAAAATAAATACTGTACACTACATTTATTTCATATCTATTTTTTTTCTATCTAATAAAATCCATAAATAAAATTTAATAGTAACTTTTTGACAAAGAAACTTTACACCAAACTTTCTACATATAAAACTTCTCACAAAATTTATCACAATAAATTTCCTCAAATTTATTTACAATAATGTAATTCTCTATCAACAAAATAAACATAAAAACACTTTAACTTTCAGATCATATGCATAACTTTAATTTTCACATATTCACAAGACTTTCCTACACAATTCAACATCAAACCTTCCACTCACTATACAATATCTTTCATCCAACATAGACAACCACCACCTTTTTTACATATCCGCAAAACATCTCATACACACTCACTTGCTCCCCCTAAAATTTTCCACCATACTCAATTTTTCATAAAATAAAAATATCTACAATCAATACATTATAATTCTTAACAAATTAATATTATACACTTCAATACCTTACATCATCTTCAAAATTCACAAAATGGTGGGGGAAAGCAAACGCACATATTCATCATTAACCAGTACACAACACCCTTATTTACCACAAATAATATAATCAATAATTGAATCAACTTCTATATATTTTTACATAATCATCCATCAACATTTAATATTAATCTCCTAGTACTATCGTCAAAATCAATTAAACATATCTCCACGGCAGAAGATTATATGACACAATTTGGCATGAACCACCAAGCCGAGTGGCAACATAATTCACAATGGGCGATTACGATAGTGAGATTAGCAAGTGATCAAGACCATAGGGTGAGACAACCTGACCAATCAGACAACAAGCCACTCCACCACAGTTTACCAAGTCGCGTCGATGCCTGCTCACTCCACCGACCCCCTACAGCATAAGCAGTGACAAATAGCGACCGTATCAAAAGAAACTCTTCTATACCATCTAGCCTATTCCACAACACAAGCACTCTAAGGTTACCGCACACTGGACACTGTACAGGATTCGCACGCCACTCATATTCATGGCCCCAAGTGACTCAACTCACCCCAGACGCAACAACAGTGAATTGCGGACCAGCAAAAAACAAATCAATATCAATATAAAGATTTCATACAATATTATATAAATTTACTTAAATTACATAATACAAATCTCAAGAATAGGTTTAATAAAAATATAAACCACATACTTCAGACTGCGGCCGAGGACCCACCCTCCATCCCGCTCACCCTCTTTCTTTGGTGCCTCAGGATGCCACAGGGGACGACAGAATACACTTCAGCCCAGACTTGCCACGTTGGCTTATGAAAAGTACGGTAGTCCCTGCTCCAAGTGGTTAACGCACCGCTCCCTTACTTGGCGCGAACTCGGGTGATGACATAAGCCAAACCATATCCACGCCCACAGCCTCCCCACTCCATTTAAGTCAATTCTAGAACTCTTAACATCAGCCTATCAAGTATCTTAATTTTGGTCGACATTGACCAGTCGACGCCATTAAAAGATATTAATTAACTTCCCCGCAAGAGCTGAGCTCATTGTAACGCCCTGAAAATCGCCTTATCTAAAACATTCTCGTGGTAATGGAAGCGCAAGAATACAATCTAGAATCTTTGTTTTGAGACACGACAGTTTGAAACTAAAATTTCTGCATATCTCTCCCATTATATAGATAATTCGACGTTTAACATCTTAACATCAACTTACTTGCTGTCCTTTTACTAGGTATTCCTACCGGGCTCTCTCGTCGGAGTATTAAGCGTTCTGACCTATTTATGACCCATCCCAAACTTCTTCGTGTTCATGAGTCGGCTATTCTACTTCTGGGTCAAATTCCCCCGTGTTCACTAACCTCTCGTAAATTTTCTCTGATTATCTTCGAAGTATCAGATGTAATTTATTAAATGAATACACTACCGACAGATAACAAGAAACAATATAATAAAACTATACCATATCTACAAACACCAAATCAACTAACCCCAACACACAAATCCAACATCCAGCACAAAAACACAGCTCACACACAAAAGACCCACCACCCCCTCCCATCCGTCTAAACCCTACCCACACACCATCCACACTACTCTCCCTCCCCTCCCCATCACTAATCCCCCAATTACGACAACACGAACACAACAATCTAACAGATGTCCACCAATATTCATATACAGACAAAAACAGAACTATCCCAAACCCCACTAAAACTACTACTACCTCACACAAAAACCATTATACATAAGAAAATACAAAAAAAGACTACATGAACTACAATCAATAATATAACGCCACAACATAAAACAACTAAAACCCTCTAATATATTATATAACTACACATAATCTGAAATAATAAGTTATAAAAATAATATTTATTAAATAAAAAAATAACAAAATTCAAAAAAAACTTTACTTCGTACATATCCTTCTCTCCTCCTCAAAATCCTACAACAATCACAACAAAATCTCTAATTTATCAGAAGTTTAAAAATTAAATTCAACTTACACATAATTAATTAATCACATTTAAAACCGTCATCCACACCATCCTTTCCCCTTTCATGTATATCCATATAATGATACAATTAAGAAATCTACAATTTTATTATTCCATACTATAAAAACATAATCTACTTAATCCAACCAAATTAAATCCTTGGACCACTGACAACCACATGTTATAATGTTTCCAACATAATAAATAAAAATAAAAGTAACACAATATTAAAAAAAAAAAAATTGAATAAAAAAAAAAAAAAAACAATCAACAATGCTATAAAGATCACTAAAGTAATTAAATAAATATAAAATAAATTCCTTTTTCTTTCCCTGTTTGGGTCGTCCTAAATTCAGTTCTTTGAAGTCTCCCGTTCATCGTGAACTCTGACTCCCTTTTTCCTCTAGGGTTTTGTGTCGTTCCCAGAACCCTAAAGTCACCTCGAAAACCTAAATTCGGAGTTACCGGACTTATTCATTTTTGAAACTCTAGCACTCTTTTGGACTCCCAATCCAAGATCCTTTGTATTCGAAATATTTATATTTCCTTTTGATAAATCCAGATATTCCCTTAAACTCCTTTTCTGTCAAAATAAATCCAAATCCCCAATCGTCCAAGATTTCTCCAAATTCCAGTCCCAATAAAACACCCTCGTCAATTCCCTAATGCCGAAATATTTTATTTGGAATATCCTATTTCTGTTCTCGGGAAAATATTATAATTTCCCGCATCTCCAAAATATTCATCTATTTTGGACATATAAATATTTCCCAGAAAATCCCCTCTAGTTCCCAACCCGATGAATAATCCGATATTTGTTTCCCCAAATATTCCTCGAATATCCCGATATTCTACTCCCCAAATTTCCATCGGGAAAATATTCTTCATTCTCCGAATCCCACAATATATTCCGTCTCCCGGACCCCCACTACATATATTCTTTTTCTATTTACTTCCAAATACTGTTCGATTCCCAATATATATATTTATACCTATGTATATATACGTATGTATATATATATGTATGAATGTATATACCCTCAATATTCAGAATAGTCGTTTCATCCTAAAACCCCTTGGTCTCCTCTATTCTAAATAAATATTCCGATTCCGAAAATGTCTCGTTAATCCCGAGTTCCAAAAATAGTCCAGAAAACCCCGCTCCTTTTTCCCTTTCCTCTTTTATTTTCCCTTTATCCTTTTTTTCCCTTTTCCCTGTTCACCTTCTTGCTCCTGGCCTCCTCTTTCTTCTCGTCTCCTTCCTCTGTCTTCTCGTCTCCTTCCTCTGTCTCTCTCTACGTCCAGCCAAGCGCCTGCTCCAACCCCGAGCCGCCCGGGCCAAGCCCCTCCTCGGCCGAGCTCCTCCAGGCCCGGCCTGCGCTCGGCCTACCACCGCCGCTCCCTTGGCCCGCCTCCGCCACCGCCGCCCGGCCCAAGCCAGCGCCTGCGCCTCCTCTCCGCGCCTGCCGCCACCGAATCCGCGCGCGCCGTCGCCCGTGCTGCCCCGGAATCCTCTCCCCTATAAGGCCAGCCGCCACGCGCTGTGCGTGCCCTAGTCGCGCCGCCCCTCTGCTGCTCCCGTGCGCCGTCGCCGCTCTCCCCGCCAGCGCCGCGCCGCCGCTCCCGCTTCTGCACAGCGCCGCCTCGCCAGGCCGCCATCGCCCCTGCACGCGCCCCTGCCCGCCGTGCCGCCGCCACAGGAAGCCGCCGCCGCCCTGCTCTGCTTTCCCCGAGCCGCTGCCCTGCTTCCAGTGCCCCACCTGCAAGCCGCCCTGCTGTCCAGCGTCACCTTCACCGGGCAGCCGTCGCCATCATCGCCTCTGTGGCCGAAGCCCGCCGCTGGTGAGCATCCTCGTAGCCGCCTCCCTCCTCCTCTGCCTGTTGTCGTCGTCGTCGTCTAGCGCCCGTGCGCCGTTCTCTCCAGTACCGTCGTCGCCGCCCTATGTCTTCCCCATCTGCCGCCGTTGCCTCTGCTCGAGCCTCCGCCGACTGCCTTTGCCGCTGCCGCCGAACACCGCCTCCTCCGGTCTCGGTGAGCCCCGAAGCTGCCGCCCCTCTTCCTCATCTCCCTCCACTCCGGCGTCCCTCGGCGTCTGCTGCCGTCCGTCATCCCGAGGCCGATGCGCCCCTTCCTCGAAGTCATCGCCACCTGCCGCCGAGGAGCCGCTGTCATCGCGTCGCCTTGCTGCATGCTGCGACGCCATGCTTGAGCCGCCAACCGCGGTGCCTGCTCCACGCGCTGCCCCGTGCCGCCGCCGTTGCCAGACAGTCATCGCCGTCGTCATCTACACCGGCGCCTCGTCTTTTTCTCGTGTTCGTCGTTGTCGTCGCCGTCGGTTCCGCCATCGTCGTCTCCTCCCCGGCGCTGCCGCCCGTTGTGCCCTGCCCTAGGTCGCCACCCCTGTTCCCGTGTACCGCTGTCGTCTGGTTGCCGAATTCTGCCGTCCCGAGCCGTCGTCGTCTTGCCTGCCGCTGGCGAACCTGCTTGCCGGACTTGCATGCCGCATCCCCTCCTCTCCACTTCAGGCCGACGACACCATTGCATTGCCCCATCTCTCGTCGGTCTCGGCTTGCCAACGCATCGCCGTCGTGGCACTATCAATCGCCGTCGTTGTCGAACCCCCGGCCGTTACCGGCGTGTCTCCCGTGCTGCGCCTTGGACGGCCGAGCTCGATTGGCTCCACGGCGTGCCACTGCTGCATGGACCCCAGCGAATATATCTTCAAGCCATCCCGGTCGTCTAACCTTTGAGACCTAATTCGGGCCGTCCAATCCACATAAAATTCTAAACCGATCCCAGCCGTCGGGTTGGATCCATATGTCGCAATTCAGTACCACGTCAGCCCTATCCACCTCAGCATTCCATCGACCCCTCCTATTCCTAAATCCATGAACCAAGTCCACCGTATGCCTGGTCACTGACCATGGACCCCACATGTCAGCATTTATCTAAAGTAATTATTCTAATCGAAAATTCAGAGAATATTCTTGAGAATATTCTTTTCCAATTCTTTTTGGATTCATTCTGAATTCAATCTTCCAAAAGCCATATCTTTTCCGTTTGAAGTCCGAATCGACCCGTTATTCTTCCTAAATTATCTAAAATCATAATTCACTTGTTTATGTATTTTTATGTATTGTTTATTTGGAGTTTCTTAGGATTTATTATTGTTTTACGTGTAGTTGCGTACTATCGTCGATTCAGAAGACTGCAGAGTCTGCGGAAGAGTTCAGAAGAGTATTTGGAGGACTTTTGTGATTGCAAGGCAAGTCACACGACAATCTCCTTGAGCATGTTGATCTCAGTTGTGAAACCTATTTCATTTTAAAGTTATTGCATGAAATGTTTTCGAATGACATTATTGTGGGTATTTACTTATTATCTAATATTCATTGATAATTATGGTCATTTTGATGTTGATATCTATACCTTGATACTCCGGGTAATAATATTGACTAGCCAGATGTTTAATTATTTATCTGGCTAGATTATTTAGGATTTTGCTTAGCCATGTCTAGAAACTATAGTGTCATTATATGTGGGAAACTATTCATGCATTCTGATTAATTAATAGATAATGGCTATATTTTCACGACAGTGAGTCGTGGTTGATTAATTAACTATGTCAACTAAAACTTGATTGATGGTGGGTTGTGAGCACCAGGTTGGAATGTTGCTAGCGGTGCTCATGACTGTTAAGGACCGGTTCGCGGACTACTTGTTGCGAAGCAATACTCGTGCTAACCACAAGCCAGCATGGGTAATGGTAGGATCCAATGTGTAGTACGTTCAACCGGGGTCCACCATGGTGTGTTGTGGCTGTGTCAATAAGACCACCATGGCTGCGTCAATAAGTCCATGTCTTGGGCGTTGGATCGTTTCCCTGTTGGGGGCCTGATCAGCTCCTGCCGGAAACTGGTGGTCCAGCGGGTGGCTCCCTTGTTGTGCGGGTTACATAGAGGATCTTATCACAATTCCTTTCCAAGGTACCGTGGTGGTATTAAGGCGCACAGTGATGTGTTGTGGAGTTGTGTCTTGTGGGTAAATTGGTACATCTCTGGCCAGAGTAAAACTATTCGAATAGCCGTGCTCGCGGTTAATGAGCGGCCTAGCAATGTTTCCGTGATTAGTCCCACACTATTTAATAATGATGATAATTGATGAAATATTGATAGCTCCTGTTTGGAGAGTTATGGTTTGGGCCTGAACTGCGTTGGAGCGTTGTTCAGTGGTTGATTCAATACTGATTAATAATTAAACTATATTGTTTTTAATGATTTCGAATGCAAATGTTTTCAATGCTGTTTTATGCAAATAAGCCATATTATGCCTTTTCTTTGGTATCCTGTTGCATTACATTGCATTCCCTAGTGTGGCTTGTTGAGTACGGTGGGTGGTACTCAGTCTTGCATTATTGCAATCTTTAGAGTGAAGCTTTGCGTGGAGGAGAAGATGGTGTTTGGCTTATACCCCAGTTGAGCTGTCTGTGGCTTGGTGCTGAAGCTACGCTAGTTGCCGTTCCGCTGCTGTTTTCTTCTGTGTGAGGACTAAGTGCTTCTGTTGTAAGTATTTATCGTTATTTTGTTTTAGTTATGTTTATCAAATTGTCAATTTGTGTACCTCGGCTGATTCCTGGACGAGGATTTAGTGCACAAATTAGCTCTGGAAATTCTGGTGAATTTCTGGGCGTGACAGCTATGTTGCTAAGCATGGCTAAGCAGGTCCTATTTCTAACCACGTCATCCAAAGAGACCTAAGCTAGTCAAATTATCACCCAAAGTTATCAAGAAAGGGATGACAAATAAACAGGGTCTCAAGTATGTGGATAGGTTATCCCATATCCCATGTAATTGACAAAACATGCAATTTATTTGTAAATCATAAAACATTTCACAAAGTAGGTTCAACATGCTCAAGGATGAATGTGTGACTTGCCTTACGACAAACGTCTTCAATTGCTCTTCCAAACTCTTCCGTAGACTTCGCGATCATCCGAAACGGCGATTACGGTAGACTACACGCAAAACGATAAAAATCCTAAGAAACTCCAAATAAACAGTACATACAAAATTATACAAACAAGTAGATTATAATTTAGATGGATTTAGGAAGAAGAGCGGGTCGATTCGGAGTTCAGACTGAAAAGATATGGCTTCTGGAATATCAAATTCAGAATAGATTCGAAAGGAATTGGAAAAGAATATTCTCGGGAATATTCTCTCGGAATTAAATTAGAAGAATTATCTTTGAATGGATAGATGAGTGGGACCCACTGTCATGGACACAGATTCAGTGGACTAGGTCTATGAACCGAGGGAAAAGGTGAAGTGATGGACTGGAGTGATGTGTCTGCCTTGAGGACAAAGAAACGACGTCGCTACTGAGATGGATATCGATGTGGCACGAAAGGTACGATGGCGATGAGGTAGATCGATGACGAGGAAATCAGGGTTGAGATAGCAGACAAAGTGGTCTGGTTAGGATTTATGTGGCATCGGATTTAGACGTGTGGAGGTGGCTGGATTAGTGAGGTCCAATGACCCAAATTGGACTCGAAGGGATCAGACGGACGAGATTCGATCAACGGTTTATGAAGATTAGATGGCTTGGATACATATACGTCGGGATCACAGGGGAGGGAGAGACGCTGGGATCCGTGCAACAGTGGCACGCCAAGGGGCCAAAACAAGCTCGGCCATCCGAGGTGCAGTACAGGAGGCACGCTGGAGCAGCGGCTGGGAAGAGTGATGACGATGGTAACGGGTGGCGGTGGCGCACAGGAAACGGCGCGGATAGGAACTAGGAACAACGGGCGGTAATGCCGAGGAGGAGATGATGATGGCGGGACTGACGGCGTGACGGCAACATGGGGAAAACGACTAGGCGACGGCGATGAACGATCAGCGAGAGGGCAATGACGGTGATCGACCACGACACGGCAGGACGGCCTAGATGGAAAGAAGAGGGCGTCACCGATGGGAACACGGGCTCACCGGCAGCACTGGATCATGGAGATGGCGACGACGGCAAACACAGAGGTAACACCGTGGGGCACCGAGGGATGTTCACCGGCGAGCGAAGAGACGACGGCGCCAGTGACTGCCCGGCGACGGCGACACACAGGACGAGGCGACGTGGGGCGGCGAGGAGGCACAGACGACGGGCGGGGTGGATGACAACGCCGACGAGGAATTAGACGACATCGGCGAACAGGGGGAGGGAGAAAGAAAAAGGAGGTGCTGGCTACGGCGGAGGACTCCCAGGTAACGGCGACGGCGACGGCCTCCGACGTCTACGGGAGTGACAACGAGCAGCAGCAGGGGTTGGCGAGAGCGGCCGAGGATGGGAAACCGAGGCGGCGACCGACGGACCGGGGGAAAAAGAAGACAGAGGACCGGCGACAGCATGACGACAACGATGCTGACGAACAGGGGGGGACAAGGGGGAGATGGAGGTGTCGGCGAGCTCACCAGCGGCTGGTGAAAATGACGACGCCGACGTCGGCTTGAGGAGCAGGCGACGGCAACGGCGGTCCACAGCGACGTCAGCTTCGGGGAAGGGGAAAAGCAGCAGGGACCGGCGCCAAGGGAGGATGCTCACCTCGGGGCGGCGAAGGACGCCGACGACTGCAGCCGAGCGGCGGCGGCTGGAGGCGCAGAGGACGACGATGACGTTGACGATGCAGCGACCGGCGGCGGAGCCAGGCCGCGGTGGCAGCTTCAGGGATCGGCGCACTGCCTCGGGGCGGCGCGCTGGGCAGCCGGAGGAGACGGCGGCGCGGCGGCAGAGGCAGGGGCAAGGAGCGGCGCGGCAGAGGGCTGGTGGCGCTGCGCGTGGCGTCGCTGGATGGGCACGGTGGCCGCTGGAGGCGCGTCTAGCAGGGGCAGGCGACGGCGCGGCGAGCCAGACGGCGGCGGCTTCGGGTGAGCGGAGAAAACGAGAGAGGTGAGCTCGGGAGAGCTTTTTGAGGGCACGGGGAGGCGGAATCGTGGCCGAGGATGCGGTTTTGGAGCGGGATGGGCGCGGGAATGGCGGTGTCGTGGGGAGAAGGAGACGGGAGGTGGAGGTGACCGGGTCCGGGGCGGCACGGGATTGGCGGCCACGGCGGTTGCCAGCGGAGACCGGGGCGACGCGGGCTGGCGCGGGCTGGGGGAGAAGCAAGGGAGCAGGCAGAGCAGGCCGGGGCGCAGCCCAGGGCGGCGACGGCTTCGGCTGGCTGGCGACCAAGCAGAAAGAGAGAGAGAGAGTCCAAGAAGATGAACAGGAAGGGAAAAAAACCGGAAGGGTGAGAAAGAGAAAAGGGGAAGGGAAAATTGGAAGGAAAAAGAAAAGAGAAAAGAAGAGGAAAATGTGGGGATTTTTGGGGATTTTTTCGGAGATTCCAAATTTAGAATTTAAATTTTAGAATTCCAAGATGTATCAGAAAAACAGAAATTGGGAATTTGTTTGGAATTTTGGAGGATTGCGAACGTCGGCGTATATATATTTGGAAAAAATCGGAGACGTCGAAACACTTTTGGAAATCGAAATATTTCTTTGGAATCGAGGAGATTCGCCGGGATTTTTGGAACTCTCCAAGCATAAGAATATTTTGGGATTTTCGAGGATATTGGAAGGAGCTAGCAGGAATATTCCGAAGTCAGAAAAAATTGGGAATATTGACGGAATCAGGAACTTGGAAAAATAAAGGGGATTTTGCATCGACCGAGAAATTTAGGATATTCGAGGAATATATATCACGGAGTTTGGGAAACAGAATAAATGAATGTCCAAAATATGAGAAATATTTTGGGAGTTGAGAATGGGAGAGGGAATAGTTTAGGAAATATTCAATCGCTTGAAATATCGGTGTATTTTGGAGAATTGGTACGTCGAGGAGGTTTTAGGGTTTCAGGAGCGACACGAAACCCTAGAAGAAAAGGGAGTGAGAGTTTACGATGAATGGGGAGACTTCAACGGACTGAACCGAAACGACCCGAACAGGGAAAAAGACAGGGGTTTTATTATAGATTAGATTTATCTAATTATAGAAATGATCTTTGTCCCATTAAAATTAATTCTGGAGCTCCGAAAATTCCGAAAAATTTTTAGAGAGTTTATTAAATCGTGGGGAATTTAACAGAAATAAATGCCACCACGAAACAGATAGAGTTTAATATTATAAATACTTAAACGCTTAAAATATTTCGACACAAACCCGGGAATATAAAAGCATCCAAGTATTTATTTAAAATTTTCAACTTGGGATTTTTAAATATTGGAAATTCCAAAATTTTATTCAAACACATTTCTCAAACAAAAATTTTCTAGCGTATTTTTTTTGTATTTTGATTTACCCAAAAATAATTTTTAATTAACCGATTTTTAGGGCGTGACAAACCCTCTGCTTGGTTGGTTGTATATAGACTTTAATTATATTTACCGTTGTATTTATGTAAGATAATTTTATTCTTTTTATAAGACGCACTCTGTATGGCAACTTGGTATTGTGTACCCTGACTTTCCTGGATAGGGGTTTAATACACAGAAATGTTCAGAATTCTAGTTATCAATTTCTAGGCGTTTCAGGTGCTCACGGCCTACGACGGTGTGCTCACTACAGCGTGGCGGTCCATGGTGTCGATGTGCATACATTGTATGTAGGGATCCGGCGGGACCCCTTTGTGAGTTCGGCCGGGGGGCGAGTGCATTTGATTTGTCGTAGTTAGATGAACAAGTGAACGAGGCAAAGTGTTTATACAGGTTTGGGCCGCATGGTGGCGTAATACCCTACTCCTGTTGTGTTCTTGGTTTCTTTCTCGGTTGCTTGTGAGATGAGTTTACAAGACTTCAGCTCTGAGAACATTGGATCCGATCTGGTCCTCTCCTTTTTCAAGCCTTGGCTCTCCCCTTATAGCTCTTGGGGGAATACCACAGCGGCCAAACTATAAGAATCACGTATGTTATTACATAATTATGTATGGTTGGTCATGTCTTTCGCTGACCGTGGTCCCGACTACCTATCCTCCTAGGGGCCCTTCTCGGAGCAGGTCTGAAGAGAGGGAATGGCTGCTCGTCACGCGTCTGGGCATGGCCGTCGAGTGCTTACTAGGAAAGATTGGGCTCGCCACGCTTACCATGGGTCCTACCTGTCAGCCTCCTACAGAAGTAGGTGAAACACAGTGAGCCTGGCCGGGTGGCGCGGTAGTCAACCGCGCCGCCGGCCAGCCCACACCCCCTGTCAGGAAAACATGATCACGCCCGGTAGATATACATCTCATCGCCATTAATAGGAGAGGCGCGAGAAGACCGAAGCCAAACAGCATGCTTCGTCACGTCATCATTAATGCCACTACTTTCGCACGCTCCCCGAGCTGCTCGAGGGAGCCGAGCTCTTGGGCGGGGCAAGGCTGCCCCGAGCGCGGCCGCTGCGGCAACTGGCTCGGGACATGCCCTGAGCTCACCCCTCATAACCGCGAGCTCGGGACCTTTAATTCTTGGACCTAGGGGATCCTATAGGTGTAGCTTCGTAGTGGCCGTGAGTTGTGTGTGCGGCCCTTGGCAATGCGATGACATGGTGCTAGGCCATCCCGAGCCGCCAGTGGTGGGATCCATGGTTCCCACTTCACCGACACATGGCGTATGCCATTGCGCCCATTTGCCCTCACGAGCTCTTCCTACACGAGGGATGATGTCGTTGTGCCGAAGGTCGTGTCCCTATCATTCGAGTACTTGATGGTTGTCAACGTCGGTAGCGACTCGTGACGTAGCCCGGAGATGCGACGCCACTCGATCGGATGTTCTCCTACTGCCTTGTCCCCTCTTACGCCAATTCCTCGTCTGCGCTCAACTTTGGCATAGGAATCGTGCTAGAAAAGATATGATGGCATGATCTCGGGTGTCTCGCACTCCCGCGTCCAACGTTCAACGTCACAAGCGTCCGGTGACGGACGAAAAACGGAATCAGACGAGAAGAGCGATGCAATCTAGAGCGATCTCTGGTGCACCACGCCGATGAAATCTCCCGATGATGGATGAAAAACGGAAACAAAATCACGCGGACCACGTAAACGGTGGACGAAGCGGGGTCCCTATATATGAATTTTTGTGGGCCTGAACACGGGTCGTGGACGACATAGGTAAGTCGGATGATATACCAAAATTTACACGTACCAAAATTTCAGCGAAAATAAATTTAATTTTTATAATAGGTAAAAATTTACATATGTTTTGGTCAGTAGAACATGTAAACAAGCATCGGTCGGTTGGGGATTTCCGCAGCGGTTTTCAACCTAGCTCCAGTAATTATTTTTCGTTTCAAGTTGGCCCTAGGCCAGTTTTCGGAGAGAATTTTAGAATTTTTTTTATTTTTATATTTATTTAATAAAAAATTTACAAAACTACATTTTCATTTCAAAAATTTACAAAAATATACTCCCGCCGCCCTTTGGGAGGGCGATATCCCTGAAATCGCCCTCCCAGAGGGCGATATGATGACGTGGCTGACGGCCGTTGGCCGGCTGCCCACGGCCGTCAGTCATTTTGCAGGCGGCCCCCCCGGCCACACAAAAACCGCCCTCTGAGAGGGCGGCAAGGGGGCCGCCTGTAAAAATCCGGCCGGGGGCCGGCCATTTTTAGCCCGGGCACTATAAAACCCCCTCCCAAACTCCAAAAATGTCATAAAATTCACTGAAATTACAGAAAAAAAAGAGAGAGCTGAGAGCGAGCCTGAACGAAAGCAGCGAAGCTCTGTCAGCTTACTGATTTGTCTGCAGGTAAAATCTATTATCTATTTGTAATTTCTATTTCTATACATAAATTAATGTAGTATTGTACTGGTTATGTGTATAGTACTATATGAAAATAAGTTGTTACTCGTAAATCTGTAGGTCTTTAGTTAATGTGTTAGATGATTTAATTTTTGTAGAGATGTGAGGAAAATATTGGTATCTAGTTTAACTGAATTTTTTCATCAACAGAAATGTCAAATAAGGTGATATTTCAGTTATTTCACGGGCAAGGGAATGTTAGATATGGTCCAGAAGGGGTAGATCTGTCGGATTTTAGTTCAACGGCTAAGGGGATTGATAGACCAGCTGAGAGAAGTTTTGGGTCAGTGTACAACTGGCTGATGCGAGGGTTTCGATTGAACCCCGAGCTCAGCGCAATAACCTTGTATGTAGTAGTCAGTCGTGCAGCTGAAGGTTTTTTTTGGGAACTGATGCCGGTGGATTGCACTGCCACTTGGAGATGGTATGTGGAGAATGCATTCCAACGTGGTTGGCCACTGGGCATACTTGTGTCGATATATGAGAAAGAAAACACTGCTGGTGCAATGTCCGTACAAGATGATGAGGGTCCAAGTACGGCGGGAGGTAATAGCGAAACAATGGAAGAAAATGAAGAAGGGAATAAAGGAGGGAATGAAGGAGGGAATGAAGAAGATAGACAGCCAACAGGTGTGGCAGATGAGGGAGAACAAATTAACAGAATCGTCGAAGAAATGGATAGGGAAGATTCTGAAAACGAGCAAGCAGAGCAGGATGATTCGTCTGACGAGGACACCATGATGCCTGCAGAATGGAGCAACCAGGACTTCTCTAGGGTTTCTATCTCCGAGGGACATCATGTGTCATGGGAGTACAAGGAAAATGAGGTCATCCAAGGGGCTAAGTATGCATATGTAGAGGATTTAAAGGAGGCAGTAAAACAATGGGCCGTGTCACTTCAAAGGGAGTTCTCAGTCGTGAAGTCAAGCAAATCAGTTTATGAAGTAAAGTGTACGAAGGAGTGTACCACGGACGACCACACGCGCAGCTGGGCATGACAACTGCCCCTCGGGCCACCACAGGAGGTCCTTCAGGTTATATCAAAGTTTATTTTTGCTTTGCAAAATTTTGGTTTGCAATTATCAATATTTTGGTGAACATGGTTCTACTGTACAGCGTCGGGGATGTTTGCTGGCGCTGGCACCTCAACGCAGGGCGTGGGCATGACAACTGCCACTCGGGCCACCACAGGAGGTCCTTCAGGTTATATCAAAGTTTATTTTTGCCTTGCCAAATTTTGGTTTGCAATTATCAATATTTTGGTGTACATGGTTCCACTCTACAGCACCGGGGATGTTTGCTGGCGCTGGCTCCTCCATGCAGGCCGCACGCGGCAGCGGTTGGGCACCGGATCCTTTCGAGGGGGACGACTTGGAGGACTCGGGCGAGGAGATCCAGGAGATACTACCAGCCTCGCAGCTCGAAGGAGCTCCACCACCACAGACACAGGACCCACCAGCTGCCACACCCGTGCAGACGACCCGCGCTGGCCGTGCCGTACCACCAGACCGGCTGACGTACTCCCAGGGGCAGGTGCGAGCGCAGGGTAAGAAGACAAAGAGGGCTAGAGGTTACGGTCCGGGCCCGTAGTACGTTGCATCAGTGATAGTTTGTCTGTTGTATATTATGTTTTTTTAATTCTATGTATACTGAAGAAACCCTTTTACTTTATTTACGCTCGTCGATCGTTTACGATCTATGTTTGTGACGAAACTGATCAAAAACATGAATTTTTCAGTTTCAATTTTACGGCGAAAGTACATTCTAAACGGTGACAACCGAACACACGTTAATTGCATACGAACATAATGAAATTATCTATACAAAGAGTACAAACGACACATCAAACGTTTCTAGTTATCGTTATTATATGCCTTAGGAAATTTTAAACAGATAACCAAGTAGAGATGTAACTACTGTGTGCAGCGTGGGTACTTTCTCTTCCTTGCCACCACAGATATGCCTGTCCGGACCGTTCGGACAGGATGAGGATGGTCCAGATTATATAACGCAAAACAACCATTTGTACAGTGCGGACCGTGCGAATAGGGTATCGATGGTCCAGACTATATACTGTGAAACAACAATTTGTACAGTCCGGACCGTCCGTATAGAGTGCGCACGGTCCGGACAGTACTCTGGGCCGCCTGCAAAGTAGCCGGTCCGGACCGTCTGTATAGGGTGCGGACGGTTCGGACAGTACTCTGGGCCGCCGGCAAAGTAGCCTGTCCGGACCGTCCGTATAGGGTGCGGACGGTCCGGACAGATTTTACAGGCGGCCCCAAAACCGCCCTCTGAGAAGGCGGCAAGGGTGCCGCCTGCAAAATAGCCGGCTCGGGGTGGCCATTTTGCAGGCGGCCCCCCGGCCACCAATAAACCGCCCTCTGAGAGGGCGGCAAGGGGGCCGCCTGTAAAAGGGCCGGGCCCCCGGCCAGATTTTTACAGGCGGCCCCCTTGCCGCCCTCTCAGAGGGCGGTTTATTGGTAGCCGGGGGGCCGCCTGCAAAATGGCTGACGGCCGTGGGCCGCCGGCCAACGGCCGTCAGCCACGTCATCATATCGCCCTCTGGGAGGGCGATTTCAGAGATATCGCCTCCCAAAGGGCGCGGGAGTATATTTTTGTAAATTTTGAAATGAAAATGTAGTTTTGTAAATTTTTTATTAAATAAATATAAAAATAAAAAAAATTCGAGAATTTTATGCCCAAATCGCAACAACTCCACTGGCGGGAACAAGACGCCAAGACGGCCCATGAAGTGAACCAGTGGAACCTGTGAGTTGCCTGCGGCCTGCCGGCCCTCTGCCCCCCTCGCTCTCTCCAGTTGCCGCGCAGTCGTCGGCATGTCGCCTCTATTCCGAAGCCGAGGCCTTTGTAGTCCCCGGCCATGCCCACCAAATCGCCGGTCTCCCCCGGTAGCCGTCCGGATCGGGGGCATGGGGGCGCCGAGACAAAGCGATCGCGACGGCAATGCCGACCTCGCCGGCGGCTGCTACCCCACTGGACACTGAAAGTCAAGAGGAAAACTCGACACTTGCACTGTGTTGAAGGCTGAAGCACATGTAGTGCGGTTGACTAGCTTTCACCGTTTGACCATTTCACCTGCTGCTATAGTATACTCTGCTACGAGCCTACGAGTTATGGTCGCTTTAATTATGCTTCGGCTCATTCCAAGATGTCAAATGCTGGATGAATCCATCGGTGCAGCTCTCATCGCGCTCCCTGTCCGCCACGATCTCCTGCAGCTTCCGGGCATTGGCGGCGAACGTCTTCCCATCCTCGTCCACCACGACGGCGCGGATAGCTCGGGCGACGCCGCCCCGGTCGAATGACCCATCCTTGTCGTTCCTCGGCACCGCAACTCCGACCTTTCTCCCCTCGAGATTACGCGTGTTCGGGCCTTGGTCGCCGATGATCGGCAGCATGATCAGCGGGTGCCCGAACTGGAGCCCCTCGATGACGGAGCCCCACCCGCAATGCGTCAAGAACGCGCACACGGCGGCGTGCGCCAGTATGCTCACCTGAGGAACCCACCGCGTCGTGACGAGACCGCGGCCGCCGGTTCGGTCCACGAATCCGTATGGTAGGACACCTTCCCCATCGACGCCGCCGGGCTTCCTCAGGGCCCAGAGGAAGCCTGTCCCGGCGAGATCCAGCCCGTGAGCCAGCTCGCGCAGCAGGTCCGCGCTCATCGGCGCCTCGCTTCCCAGCGCGACGTAGACAACCGACTTGGCCGGCTGCGCGTCGAGCCACCGCATGATTGCGTCCTCCTCCTCGCAGTTCTTGCTGGCGCCGCGGGCGCCGTCGGGCCGTGGTGGGAGCAAGCCGAACGGGACGGCCGGCTTGCCGTAGACCCTCGTCAGGATCGTGAACGCTCCGGGCTCCAGCTCGGGGCAGCTCCGCATGACGAGGAGTTTGGACCACTTCAGCGTCAGGCTGAAGCGGGTCATGATGGACACCCGCGAGGCGCCTGCCGTCGCGAACTCCTCCGTGGTCCGCTCCGCCTCGAAGCTCGGCGCCGCCGTGCCCATGGACCGGGCTATCGCCTCCCGCTGGTCTGCGATGGACTCGGGTGGCTGGGCAGACGAGGCCAGGACGGCCGCAGAGCAGGGGAGAATCATGGCACAAGACACCCCGCGCTCCTGAGCGGCCGCGACGACCCAGTGATGCATGAAGTCGGGGAAAACCCAATCCGGCCTCTTCCCGTCGGCGCACGCGGCGTCGAGGAACTCGGAGAACGGCGCGGCGAGGCCGTCGAACGCCTTCCTGTGAAGCTCGAACTTGTCGAACGGGACGTCGCTGGTGGCCTCGGCGCCTTCGGCGAGGCCATCGACGCGAGGCAGCGGCAGCGCGACGAGGTCGACGAGCCGCGCCAGAGCGGGGTGGACCGGCGGGAGGCGGGCGAGGTTGCGAGGGGTGGAGACGAAGGACACGCGGTGGTCACGCGCGGCGAGGCGCTGGGCGAGGTCGAGGCAGGGGAGCAGGTGGCCGAAGGCGAGCCACGGGAAGATGACGATGTGCAGCGGCCTGGAGTTGGCCTCCATTTTCGGCCGGCGCGCCCCGGCAGCGTGAGAGTTGGAACGTGGTGATAGCCTGATCCGATCAATGCAGGTCGGCGGTTTAATTTAAGAGGGAAAAACACGAGGAAAGATTCGGGAGAGATATGCGATTGGACTTGGATGGGATAGTGCAGTTGGCTGTTTATGCCGGCGTGATGATTTTAGATTGGTGCACGTTCCCGATAAATCTTCAGATACTGGTAGTAAAAAACTGCGTTCTCCCATTGGCTTATATGCTCCACTTGCATGTAAATGGGCCAGGAACTGGGATTATCGGATTATGCAACTCATACTCATACGAGAGACATGCATGTACGAAAGGATTATGGAAGAAAGAAATGGACAGGTACTTGTGTTGAATCATCCACTTAGAGCATCTTCATCAATAGCCTCTATTTTAGAGCCCTAAATATTAAATAGGGGTTACCCCTATTTTTTTGGACCCTAAAAATGCTCCGAACTCCAGCAACCCCTTATTTCTTTTTCTATTATTTTTCACCGTAGACTATATGTATATGCCTAGTTTGACACTATAATTAAAACATAAATATTTATAACACATAGAATTTATCTATATACAATTGAATAATTTTAATCATCATAATTCAAATTTTTATTTATAATTTAGAAACATGAAAATGATATATCCTGCAAGCAAAAGTTCAGGACTCGAAATAACCCACAGATAATACAATAAAATAAATTACTGAGCACCATAAAACGTCCACAGGTACTCTATAAGATCATGTCGAAATTGCTCATGTACTTGCTTGTTTTCTATTTCTTTATGTATCTTTAGGAACTTCTCCAACAGGGGTTTATTACGTTGGTGGTACTCCTCCTCTCTCAGCACCTCGCCATCCTCCTGATCATAGTCGAAGTCATTATATTCGTCTCGCTCACTCTCAATGATCATATTATGCATGATTACACAAACTGTTATTATGAACCATAGGGTCTCTGTGTCCCAAAATCTAGTCTCACCAGCTTGTAGAACAGCAAATGCTCTCTCAACATTCTTTCTCACTCCTTCTTGAACTTTTACGAAATGGACTCTCTTGTTGCCTTGTGGATTCTGGATTGTTTTCACAAAAGTAGCCCAACAGGGGTAGATGCCATCAGCAAGATAGTACCCCATATTGTACTTGTTGCCATTCACCGTATATTTCACATTAGGTGTTGTCTCTGAGATAAGCCTTTGAAAGAGTGATGATCTCTGCAGGACATTGATATCATTAAGAGAACCTGATAGACCAAAGAAAGAATGCCAAATCCATAAATCTTTGGATGCGACAGCTTCAAGAATCATGGTTGGTCCATTCACATGCCCTGAGTATTGCCCTTTTCATCTAGTTGGGTAATTTTTCTACCTCCAGTGCATACAATCAATGCAACCTAGCATGCTAGGAAATCCCCTTTGAGTGTTTATAGCAAACAGTCTCGTAGTATCATCAACAGTTGGTGCCCTCATGTACTGATCAGCAAACACATCAACCACAGCCTTAACAAAGTGCTTGAAAGCTTCTATCATGGTGCTCTCCGAAATCCTCACCACTTCATCTAGGCTATTAGCTGGAATATCATACGCAAGCATGCGAAATGAGCCATACACCTTCTGCAATACAGTGGCACTAAGAAGGCCCGTTGCATTTGGTCTTTGCCTGAAGTAGTCATCATGAGCCTCCACACCAGCCACTATGCGCAAGAAAAGCTCCCTTGGCATTCTGAATTTCCTCCTAAAGAATTTTGCATTGTATATAGGAGGATTTGCAAAGTAATCTGCCACTATATGCATATTTCCAGCAAATCTGTCCCTGTGTACTATCTGCCGACCCGAGACTGAACCACGACGCTTTTTTTTGGTCCTCTCATGCTCCATGTGTGCAAAAAGAGCAGCTGCAATGTAATAGTCATCATCGTCGGACTCCTCTTCCTCCCACCATTGACGAAGAAGATCATCATCATAAAAAAAGTTCATCTACAAAAATCATTGACATCAATATTAAAAAAATCACACTAAAAATCGTACTAACACATGACACATAATTAAATCTCCACAGCACACACATATCCAAGTTCATAAGCATTTTTTAATAAAAATAACACATCCTATAACCATGACTGATTCAATGATCAAAATCGTTCAATAGTAGAAATGACATATCCTACTGACACATGACACATAAATCATAGTAAAAATTAATACATAACATAACCAAACTGCATCAAGGATGTCAAACTCTATCAGAGCCATCACTAACCCCACCGGAGCCACCACTACCCATACCAGACCCACCATTGAGGGCAGCCATCTTAGAAGCTGCAATCTGTGCCCTTATTGCTAATACATATGTCCTCACATCCGGTTCCATGGTGGAGACATCACAGAACATGAGTTGTTGTTCTTGCTCCCATATTAACTTGCGCTCAGCCAATAAGATCTTTCGCTCCTCAAGCTCTTTAGTCTCCCTCCATCTCTCTTGTTTTAACTTTACTTCTTTCTCCTTGGCTTCAGCTAAATCTTTCATTGTCTCCTTGTTCGATCCTGCTTCTCCTCTATTTTTTAATTTCTCTTTTGCTTGCTTCCTGCCTGGTGGTCTCTTTTTAGCACTAGGCTCTGATGAATCAGGAGTTGTAATTTTATCACTGTTGTCTCATTCTTCACTAGGTCCCTCAAATAGCATCGAAGACTTGCTGGACCTTGGCCTCTTGTGGGATTCTAGCGCTTGAAACTTCGGCAAATTCCTCACCTTGAGCCAACAGTGAACAAACTGAAAGCCTCTATTTTTTGGTTCTTTAGATGAAATAATGCCTGCGCTTCAAGAAGCTGAAGAAAAATTAAAGTATTAGCTCGCATTCATACAAAGCTATTTAAAATAATATATAGAAAAGTCGACTTACATGCTCTTTATATGGTATGCCACTTGGATGTCGACGCTCGATTTGATCATAGCAAGCTTGAAACTTGCTTGTCTCCTTCTGAATTGTACTCCAACGGTGTTCAAGAGAGTTTGCATTTCTATCAGACTCAAAATTGCGGTTGTCATGGTAATGCTCCGCAATCTTTTTCTAGTACGTCTTCCCTGGCTGTTCGTTACCTGTAATAGGATCTGTGCTAATACTCCCCCATGACATGCACAATTGGATGTCCTCTGGATGAGTATAGTTGTTTGACCTTTTGGTGCTTCCTTTTGCACCGTTGGTTGAATTACCTGCGTCTCCCTGTGCATTGACAAGTCAAATGTATCGACATTGGTTTCCTTAGTCATCATGTGCAGAAAAGAATCACCTCCACCAGCCATTGCAGTCTAGTCACTACAATAGGTTACTCAGTACACTTGGCGAATAAAAGATCACAAACAAAATTAGAGAAAAAAATATCCAAACAAACTACACTATCATCCAAAGAGACAAAATATATTCACAGTCATGTACACTATTTCATTAAAAAAGTATATTGGTTGTCATTCATTTAAAAAAAGCTAGCAGCAACAGTAATAACTAACAGTACTCACATATATATTGCAACAGCTAGTACTCATATATATATATATATATATATATATATATATATATATATATATATATATATATATATATTGCAACAGCTATTACTCATAAATATATATAAAAGAAATATGCAGCTAGTAGTACTCATATATATATATATATAGGCAGCAGGCCGACACGCGGCGCGGCGCAGGAGGCCGGCGTGCGGGCGGTGGGGCGAGGAGGCCGGTGCGCGAGCGGCAGGGCGCAGGAGGCCGGGCGGCGTGGTGCAGGAGGCTGGCGGGCAGGGCGGCGCGGCAAGGCAGGTAGGGTTTTCACCTGAGAAAAAAAATCCAATCTTCCTCCTCCTCTAGATGTTGATGGACACGGTGGGCTTTGAGGAGTTGTCGTAGATGCTAAAAAAACGTCGATAGGGGCTATGGTGTAGAGCCCCCAGGACTAGAGGCTTGGGGGCTGGATTTTGGGGGCCTCCTCCTTTTAGGGGCCCTATTATGGTCCCTACTGAACTTAAAATTTTTGTCTCACCGTCTAAAACTTGTTTGAAGACTGAGTTTGGGGTCCCTGCTGGAGATACTCTAAGATTTAGCGCGCCAACCGCTACTAGTTGTCAACTCATACAGGCATGCGTGCCGTAGAACTTTGAAGCCCAGATAGACACGTGGGCTGAACAACAGAACTGGGCTCAACCAAACTTAGTCATGTAACTCTAATGGGCTTTTTCTGGGGGTGGGTATACAATTGGACTGGATTCAGTGATTACCAGTAGACGTGTCAGGATCATTTATTTGCATGTTCACTTGCAGTTTACAGGAGGCATCAAGGTCCGTCAGCCCACCAATCATGGCAGGATGGGAATAGGTCAACTTGATTTCCTCTCATCTGGTCACAACTCACAAGAATGTACTCGCTGATGGAACCCGTGCGTTCACAAACTTTTATGGCTAGCACACTGCACCGAGCCTCCGGCAGGGATTCCTATGACGCCGGTTAGATGGTTACAGTGGTAACCACGTATACTGTCAGGTGTGATAGAAGTAACCGGCGGTATAATTTGCCTGAATTTTATCTAAATTTAATTGTTTTTTAAAAAATTAAAAATCTAAAAAATTCTAGTATGTAGTACTTGAATTGTGGATTATTGTGGTGAAGAAAGTTTATAAAAATGATAAAGTTTGCTTTATATTTTAAAGCTCCATCGAAATTAAAAAAAATATGGGTCGAGATATGATTTCTACTTTATTTAAGTGTAAAAAATATAGCAAGGTTATGAAAAAATTATGCAATATTACATTATTTTTCTATAGATATCCATAGTTTTTCTGAATTTTCTAGAATTTTTACTGCGTTTTACAAATTTTCATAATTTTTTCTTTTCAGCTTCGACACACCACGGCTTATCGTGCGGTTACCACGGCTTATTGTACGGTAACCACGGTCTTATCGTAAGATTAAAAATTTTGAATTCATATTTTGGAGGTGAAACTCGTGCAGTTTTTTGCGGTTACTGCGGTAATCGCCTTACCGTTAGAGGGGTGTGCGGTAACTTTTCCCTAAACAGTAAGGAAAACCTTGGCCTCCAGTCTAAGTGTATAAGTTGTGGCGGCACGTTGATCTTAGCCACAAACAGTGTGTCCTTTGATCTAAGGTTGATAGGATCAAAATCGGCTAGCAAATAGGTAGTCTCGAAGCCAATTTATATTGTTGTACTCCCTTTGTCCTTAAAAGATTTTTGTTTTATGTTAACAATTTATCTCACAAAGAGTGTTCTTTTATAGTAGGATTTACTAGACCTTTTTAATACCACTTCATGGTTTTAACCATCCAACTAATAGCACTCCCTTCTCCTCCTCGCTTTATCCCTTTTTCTTATTTTCTCTTCACGTTAATTAAGGGCACAATAGTTTTTTAATTTCATGTTTAATCGCTCTTTGACTATGTCGGCGAAACGGGAATGGGGGTCCCACATTCTCCGGGGATGTGAGAACCTTCTGCCACATCAGTTCCTCCAGGGCCCATATTCTGTACAAGAGACGGCCGGCTACTACTGGTCACCTCTCTAAGCGCCTGCGGCCTGAATGCTGCCCGGGCCCGGGAGCACCGTCCCCGGCGCCCCCCGGGCCTGGGGCCTGCAGCCTCGGCGCCTTGTGCGTACGGAGCCCGGGTGCGAGGCCGACTCGAGCAGGTCAGCTGCTAACTAACTGCATTAATGGCGAGGTGACGGAAAGGTGACGGGGCGTGTCACCCCTGACGCCTGCTCTGCTCCTGTGCAGTCAGAGGACCTTTTGACCAAGTGAGCTCCATTTTCCCACGCCCTGGCAGCCACAGTGCGCTCCGTCACATCCTCAAGACTTTAGCCGCCTGCAGCTGCCACGCCATGGGACGACCTACCCGCCCTGCTGCACCAACTCCGGCGTGGGCTCGGCAGGCGGACGTATGCGACGTGACACATCGTATCTAGTTTCCTTTGTACGATGGGCACTGTGGACTCCCCTTTACCTATAAAAGGAGGACCCATGCCAACCGGCGGGAAAGGAGGAAGAGTTAAGGACCTTTTTCTGCATTAAAGCCTAGCTCCATAGTTCCCAAGTCAGGGCAAGGGGCCCGAGCTCCCCTCCGCGAGTCCTCGTGAGTCCAAATCACATTCATCTCTCCCACATAGCAAAACTCACAGGAGTAGGGTGTTACGCCTCCGAGCGGCCCGAACCTGTCTACCTCCACTTGTCTCTTTGCGTATTTTTCTTTTCCGCTGATCACCTCCTAGATGCCGCATTCTTCCTGGGAACAGCTCCCCTGGCCGAACCTCAAAGGGGGGTCCCCGGACTTCCCGTCGTCGGAGTTTTGTCCTCCGACAGCTAGCGCGCCAGGTAGGGGGAGTTTTCTTCCTCAGGTGACACGCCGGCGTCCCCAACACCGACACCCTTCATGGCAGGAGGCCATCGCCCGCGGGACTCCGACGAGGAGTCCGGCGGCTTCACCCCGCCGGGCAACGTTAGCCCCGCGGCGAGTCCGCCACGTTCCCCCTCATCTTCCTGGGGTCGCGCGGCGTGTGCCCGGCGTGCCCAGCGTGCCACGCGGCGACCAGGTTCCGCGGCTTCGGCCCCTTCCCTCGCGGAGGGGGCCGGCAAGTGCCCCGCCGGGTCTGCCGCGGCTTCATCTATGAGGTGCGAGTGGGCGTGCCGCCCCACGGCACGCCGTGGCCTCAACTTCCAGTCGGCGACGCCGCAGGGAGCCCTCCTTGCGGCGCAAGCCCTCCTTCGCCACCCCCCGGCTTTTACCAGAGGCGGAGGCCGGGAGCGGTGGTGGCTGAACGAGGTTGCTGACCTGGTAGGCGCGGCCCATCGTCGGGTCGTCGCCGACGGCCATGCAGGGGCCGGGAGCACCGGCCACGCGGCTTCTAGCGCGAGCCGGCCCACCGCCCCGAACCAGAGTCGGGCCTAGGACGCGGCACCTCACGTCGCCCCCGGGACCAAGAAGGGCGCGGGCGACCTCCGCAATCGGCTGAACCGCTTGCGGACCCATGAGGACGCCCGGGTCACTTTGGAGCGGCAGCGCGAGCAGCGCGCGGACGCCGCCAGGCGCCCCGAGGCCTAGGCCTCCAGCTCCAACCCGCTGACGGAAAGCCGTCGTCCATCGCCCGAGCCTGCCCACTTCGGCGCCTCGGGTTGCCTGGCCTTCTCCCCGGGCCTCCGGTAGGTGCGCTGGCCGACCAAGTTCCGGCCCAACCTGCCGGAGAAATACGACGGCTCCGTTGACCCCACGGAGTTCTTGCAGATATACACCACCGCCATCCAGGCGGCGGGCGGAGATGAAATGGTGATGGCGAACTACTTCCCCGTCGCCCTCAAGGCCCAGGCTCGCTCCTGGATGATGAACCTCCCCGAGGGGTCCATCTACTCGTGGGAGAACCTTTGCCACCAATTCGTGGCAAACTTCCAGGGCACCTTCCCGCGCCCTGGGACCGAAGCGGACCTCCACGCCCTACGTCAGAGTAGGGGCGAGGCGCTGAGGCACTTTCTGCAGCGCTTCAGCCAGGTGCGCAACACCATCCCTCACATCGCCCCTCACGCAGTTATCCACGCGTTTCGCTCGGGCGTACGCGACCAGCGCATGCTCGAGAAGTTGGGCACCCGCGATGTCCAAACCACGGCCGAACTGTTCAGTCTTGCCGACCTCTGCGCCCGCAAGGAGGAGGCCCGGGCATGGAACAAGCTGCGCCCTGAGGCCCCCGGCCAGGGCCCTGGAGAAGACGGCGAGTCCTCGCGTTCCGCGTCCCGCCGGAACAAGGGGAAGCGCCAAAGGGCGCGTAGGCCACCGAGAACTTCATCTTGGCGGCCACGGGCGATCCCCGGGGTGACGCCGCCCGCCGAGACGACAACGGCGGCAAGCTGCAGAAGGCCGCGCATGCGCCACCGCCACCGGCTGTGGGCCGAAAGTGGTGCTCCGTCCACGAGACGGACCGCCACGACCTCACGGAGTGTCGCGCCGTCCAGAACTTGGCCGAGCGCACCAAGAAGTTCCAGCAGGAGCGGCAGCAAGCCAAGCCCGCTCCTGATTCGGAGCAGCCTCTCGAGTTCCAAGAACCCGAGAATGTCCTCGCCACCCTCGACGGCGGGGCACACGCTCACTCCTCGCGCCGTGGCTTCAAGGCCATGAAGCGCGAGCTATTAGCCATGACCCCGGGGCCAGCGGCGTCCCGGAGACTGAAGTGGTCGGACACTCCGATCACCTTCGGCCCTAAGGACCATCCGGCCCGGGTACCTGGGGAGGGGCAGCTCGTCCTGGCGGTCTCCCCCACTATATGCAACATCAAGGTGGGCCGCGTCCTCGTCGACGGGGGCGCCGCCCTCAATATCCTTTCCCCCGAGGTCTTCGAGAGGATCAAGGCCCCGGGGACGAATCTTGCGCCCTCGTTGCCCATTGTTGGGATTACAAAGGGCCTCACTTGGCCTCTTGGCCAAGTCTCGTTGCCCGTTACCTTTGGTGACCGTGGCAATTTCCGCACCGAGCGCATCGTCTTTGACATCGCCGAGTGCAACCTCCCGTACAACGCGGTCCTCGGGTGCCCCGCGTTGGTGAAGTTCATGGCGGTTACGCACTACGCGTACCTGACCATGAAGCTTCCGGGTCCCTCGGGTCCGATTACAGTCATCGGGGACGTGAAGGCGGCACTCTCGTGCGCCGAGCAGCGCTCGGCCGACATCGACCCAGCCGCTCCCGAGACCGCGGACGGCGTGGGGTCCTCGCTGCTCCGCGCCCCCAAGCCGCGCATCGTCGCCACCGACACGGAGCTGGTCAAGGAGGTCGTCCTCGGCGACAACCCGTCACGGACCGTCAAGATCGGCGGTTCGCTTGCCGACAAATAGGAAAGCGCACTCGTCGCCTTCCTCCGGGCAAACTCCGACGTCTTCGCCTGGCAACCGTCGAACATGCCTGGGGTCCCCAGGAGGGTGATTGAGCACCGCTTGGCCGTCCATCCGGGCTCACGCCCCGTACGGCAGAAGGTGCGACGACAGGCCGCGGAGCGCCAGGCCTTCGTCCGCGAAGAGATCGACAGACTTCTCGCTGCCGGCTTCATCCGCGAAGTCGTCCACCCGGAGTGGCTGGCCAACCCAGTCGTCATCCCCAAATCCAACGGGAAGCTGCGAATGTGCATAGACTACACCGACCTCAATAAGGCTTGCCCCAAAGATCCATTCCCTCTGCCTCGCATAGACCAGATAGTCGACTCCACCGCGGGGTGCGACCTCTTGTGTTTTCTTGATGCTTATGCAGGATACCATCAAATCCGCATGGCAGAGGAGGATGAGGAAAAAACCTCTTTCATTACCCCCCAGGGGGCCTTTTGTTATATGTGCATGCCTTTTGGGTTGAAAAATGCTTGTTCAACATTCCAGCGTGCTGTCCGTGTGACATTTGAATCGCAGCTAGGTCGCAATATGGAGGCCTACGTCGACGATTTGGTCCTGAAGTCGCGCGACCGCGCCACTCTGCTCCATGACCTGGCCGAGACGTTCAGCAACCTTCGGTGCACGAGGATGAAGCTGAACCCGGACAAATGTGTCTTCGGGGTCCCAGCCGGCAAGCTCCTCGGGTTCCTCATGTCGAGCCGCAGCATTGAGGCGAACCCAGAGAAGATAGCGGCAATCGACCGCATGCGCCCCCCGACGAGGCTCCGGGAGGCCCAGAAGCTGACCGGATGCATGGCCGCGCTAGGTCGCTTCATCTCCAGGCTTGGGGAGCGTGCTCTCCCCCTGTTCAAACTTCTCAAGAAAACCGGGCAGTTCACCTGGACCGGCGAAGCCGAACAAGCCCTTGACGAGCTCAAGAGGTACCTGACTACGCCCCCTGTCCTCGTGGCGCCGGCACCAGAGGAGCCCTTGTTGCTCTACATCGCGGCAACCCGGCAGGTGGTGAGCGCGGCGCTCGTCGTCGAGCGCCCCTTACCAGACGGGACGCGAGGACCCGGACCGCATCGCCTTGGCGAGAGCAGGTCTGGGGAAGTCGCCCCGATACACCCCACATCCAAGCCCAGGCCTCCGGATCCCGGCACATATCAAACCACATTTCAGTCTGGGGGCCCCGGGTCCCGGACACATATTCGAGCCGGGGCGCAGGTTCCCGGGACCATGTCCTGGAATCTGCTCCTCGGGCCTAACACCGCGGAGCCCGAACCAGAGCAGCCTCGCCAAGGTGAGCGCAGGCCTGGGAAAGCGGCGCCCGGAACAACCTCCACATTATCACAACCAGATGGGGCGCGAGTACCCGGACAGCATCGCCTTGCCGAGAGCAGGTCTGGGGAAGTCGTCCCGACACATTCCATATCTATGCCCGGGCCCCCGGATCTCGGCACATACCAAACCGCATTCCAGCCGGGGCCCCCGGGCCCCGGGTCTACCTGTTCTCCCGGCTGCGAGAGCTCGCTCCCTTCCGGGGGAGTCGAGCCCGCGCCACTGGCCCCCGTCGGGCCGAGATCGGGGAACACGTAACAGAAGCCAGTGTACTTCGTCAGCGAGGTACTCCGTGACGCCAAGTCACGCTATCCCCAGGCGCAGAAGATGCTCTACGCGGTCCTCATCGCGTCTAGAAAGCTTCGCCACTACTTCCAGGCGCACAAGGTGTCGGTGGTCACATCCTTCCCCCTCGGGCAGATACTGCATAACCGGGAGGGGACAGGCCGCGTTGCCAAGTGGGCGGTTGAACTCGCCGAGTTCGACCTCCATTTTCAGGCCCGCCATGCCATCAAAAGCCAAGTCCTAGCAGATTTCCTAGCAGAATGGACGCCGGGGCCCGAGCCGGATCCTGTGCTCGACGCCGGATCCCCGGCCCCCGAGCTAGCCCCTGAACTACGTCTCTGCTGGACAATGAATTTCGACGGCTCCTGCGCCAGGCGGGCTTCCAACCCCAGCGCCGGGGCCGGGGTTGTCCTCGTGTCACCCACCGGGGACGAGTTCCGCTTCATCGTCCACCTCAACTTTGGAGCCACCAACAACATGGCCGAGTACGAGGGCCTTCTCGCCGGCCTCCGGGCCGGGATCGCCCTCGGGGTGCGACGGTTGTGCGCGCAAGGTGACTCCGAGCTCGTCATCAACCAGGTGTCCAGGGAGTACCAGACTTTGGACCCCCAACTGGCCGCATATGTAGACGAAGTACGGAGGCTCGAGCGCCGCTTCGACGACCTCAGGCTACGCCACGTCCCTCGCAGTCGTAACCTCGCCGCCGACGAACTCTCAAGGCTCGCTTCCTCGCGGGCGCCGGTTCCCTCGGGAGTTTTCCAGGAAGCCCTTGAGGCCCCCTCGGCGCGCTCACCCGGGACCTTGGGGGCCGCCCCCGAGCCCGGGTCCAAGCTAGATACGCGCTCCCTGCCTCAGGATCCACTCCTCGCGGCCGCGTCCAGCGCGCCTTCCTGGATGCAAGGAATCCGGGCCTATCTACTCCGAGCGCATCTCCCCAAAGATGATGCGGAAGCTGAAAGGGTCGCTCGTTTGTCTAAGCGCTACGTCATGGTAGAAGGGGACCTCTACAGGCGTGGAGCCAATGGCGTCCTGCTCAAGTGCATTCCGCGCGACTCCGGCGTCGAGATCCTCGCCGACATCCACGAAGGGGAATGTGGCAGTCACGCCGCGTTTCGATCCCTGGTCGGTAAGGCTTTCCGTCAAGGATTTTATTGGCCCACGGCTTTGCAGGACGTGCGCGACCTCGTCCAGCGCTGCCGCGCGTGCCAGTTTCATGCCAAGCAAAGCCACCAGCCGGCGCAAGCACTCCAGGTAATCCCCCTGTCTTGGCCTTTCGCGGTCTGGGGGCTCGATATCCTCGGCCCCTTCCCCCGGGCAGTCGGGGGTTATCGGCATCTGTATGTCGCCATCGACAAGTTCACCAAATGGCCGGAGGCATTCCCCGTAGTCGACATCGACAAGCATTCAGCGCTCAAGTTCATCCGGGGAATCACCAGCCGCTTCAGAATCCCCAACCGCATCATCACCGACAACGGCACGCAGTTTACTAGCGAACTCTTCGGCGAGTACTGCTCCGACGTCGGCATCAAGCTCTGCTTTGCTTCCCCTGCCCACCCTGCCAGCAATGGGCAGGCTGAGCGAGCGAACGCCGAGATCCTGCAGGGCCTAAAGACAAGGTCCTACAACGACCTCAAGAAATACGGCGTCAAATGGATCGACGAGCTCCCAGCGGTCCTGTGGGCGAATCGTACCACGCCAAGCCGGGCGACCGGGGAGACCCCTTTCTTCCTGGTGTACGGGGCCGAGGCTGTCCTGCCATCAGAACTCACCTTCGGCTCCTCCCGGGTACAGCGTTACAGCGACGACGTCGACCACGATGACATGCAGCTCGACAACCTCGACTTCCTCGAGGAACGAAGACGGCGCGTCTCACTCCGAGTCGCCCGTTACCAGCAGAGCCTTAAGCGCTATCACCAGCGTAAAGTCCGGGCCCGATCACTCCAGGTCGGGGACTTAGTCCTCCGCCGTGTTCTCACACGTGCCGGAAAGAATAAACTTTCCCCCATGTGGGAAGGCTCCTTCCTGGTGATCGGTGTCTCTCGACCGGGCTCGGTAAGGCTGGGCCAGGAGGATGGGACCCCGCTCCCCAATCCCTGGAACATCGAGCACCTTCGCAAGTTTTATCCATAAGCATATCCTGTAAGTTCCGGGGAGCTCGGGCCAGCGTCGGTTTCCTCCAAAACTCAACGCTGGCCGGGGGCCCCATGTGTATACACTTCATATAAACAAGCTTTTTTAATATCTTTCCCGGTGTCGTCCCTTTTGTCTGTTTCCATGTGTTGCGCTCGCGGCTGTCTCATCCTTTGGGGGCATAATCGGGCCGCGCCCGTGCGACGGTTGGGGTTTGCGCATTATCATCAGTTCCCAACCGACGAGTAACCGCATCCCGACATGCTAGGTCCAAGGCGTTGTCGAGCTCGCGGGGACCTAAGGACGCCCTCCGGGAGCCGCCCTGGTCCCGGCGGCTCCGGCGCCTTGCCTGGCTAGCTTCGGGGTCGGTTCTTTCCGGAGGTAGGGGGTGAAATGGTTATGCATGATCTTTTCCTCCGCACGGTCGCGACTTTGAGGACACGTTCGGGAGATGATCGACGCCACGATTCGTAGCATGGAGTGGACAAGGGAACGAGCCAGATGCTCTCACAGTTCACTGTGTGCAGATTAGACCTTTCCCCGGCGAGCAGCGGTGCCCGGCCTGGTCAGCCACGATCCGACCACCGCCAAGGCGCAGGGTGCGTCGCTGCCCAGCGACCCCGGGCATGGTCGAGCCTGTTCACGTGGCCTCGCTGCCCCCCCTAGGCCAATGGCACCTAAGGGGCCGGAGGTCCCCCAGAACCGGAAGACGGAGGGGATCGAACATACGGACTTTACTGCTCCGGGGGACCCGCGCCTAGTTCCTTGCTTCTCCCCGGACCGAGTTCCCGGGCCGGTCCCCAGGCCGAGCGACCGTTATGGCCCCTGGCGCTCTAACCCGGACAGCGCCGGGTACTCGGCGTTCCCGGGCCCGAGAATCGGAAAGAAGAAAAACACCGCGACAACTACAAACACCGCGCCCCCGGGGCGCGGGGCCCCGAATATAAGCAAGTTCCAGTACAATAGGCAAAGGTACGAAAACACGAGCATAGTTATTTACATATACGAACGTCTTTCTTTGTACAAGGTAGGTGAAGTCAAAGCGCGAGCACGTACGGAGGACCGAAGACTTCGTCGCGCGGGGGAAATCACTCATCATCCTCGGGCGGGACCCCGGGAGGCGTTGGAAGGGGCCCGCCCTCCTGGTCAGATTCGTCGGTCCCCGGATCCTCGAGGCGCTCCCCCCGGTCGAAGAACCTGGCCACTGTCATGGCGGTCTCGGCCACCACCTTCCGAGCCTCTTCTTCCCTTTCGGCGGGGAATCCCTCCAGTACCGAGGCCAGGGAGAACTCCGCGTCCCGCGCCCGGTAGCACCCGAGGACATACTCCGCCACCTGCGTCGCGAGCTCTGTTCCTTCCTTCTCCAGAACCTCATGGATTCACCGGGGGATCAAGTCCAGCGTGTCTAGCAAGTCGCCGAGCTCCACCAGCTCCTGACCGACCCCGGTTGGCCCCCCGGACTTCCGCGGAGGTGCCCGGAGGCCGATGCGCTTCAGACATCCCCGGACCTCGGAGCCGTACCGCCTCAGGCAGGCCGTGATCTCGCTGTTGAGGTCCTTTCGGAGGGCGAGGCTATTTTGCGCCAATCTCAGCCGTTTCTCCGCCCTGGCCAGCTTCTCGGCTGAGCTGGCCGCGCTTCCCGATGACGGGGGGCCGCTTGACGCGGCCCGCTCGGCGGCCCCGCGCGCCACGGCCTCGAAGCCGACTGTGCGTTCTTGGGAGGCCTCCATCTCCGCCTGCTAGGCCTCGGCAGCCTTCACCGCCGCCTCCCGCCGAGCCAGGGAGTTCTCCTTCTCCTCCAGGAGCGCCTCTCACGTTCCGAGAGCCTCGGCTTCGGCGTCTACGTCGGCGGCCAGCATCTTCGCCTGCTCTTGCTTGCGCCGGTGGTCGGCCTCTCGTTTTTCGAGGTCTTCTTCCCAGGACACCAGCCTCTTCTCCTCGCTCAGGAGGCGGCTCATGCCGTCCTGGGCCATGGCGCTGGAAAGCTTGGCGGCCTCCTCGCTGATCACCGCGGCTTCCTCTCGCGCGCTGATCCCACGCTCCCGGGCCACAAGACCGGCCTCCTTACCCCGGAGGCGGCCCTCCCGGGAGGACATCTCCTTCTCCCGCCCCTCCATCTCGGACCGGGCACGGGAGGCCTCGTCTGCGGCAAGCTTGGCGGCGGCCCCCAGTTGGGCGATGCGCTCCTCCGCCGCCTCGACTTCCTGCCGACGGGTCGTCACGAAGATTTCAGTAGCGACCATACGGGCGGTGAGCCCCTCCGTCGCCACTGCGATCGCTGCTCGCCCGCTCTCGAGTTCCGCCCGGACCCGGGCGGACTCGCGCTGCTCCCGACGGGCCACCACCTGTACTTCACCGGTGGCAATCACTAGCTGCCCCAGTGCGGTGTGCAGCGTCTTGCGTCCACACGCCCCGCCCGGTCGCTGGGCAGCAAAAAGGACCAGGGCCCGCTCCTCCCTCGCGGGAGACGGCTGGGCCCCGACGTCCCCTTCTCCCTCCGCGGCAAGGACTTCAGTCAGCTCCACGGGGGCCCGCCCTGGCGTGGCCGCCGCGGCCCCCATACTCGCCACCACACTCGGTGATGGCGGGGGTGTGGCGAAACGCGGCGGCGCCATCGGCGCGCCCCCAGTACCGCCTACGGCTAGGGCTGACGGTGCCGCCGTCGGCCCCTGGCTCTTCCTATAAAGGCCGAAACTAGACAGGTAAGAGCTAGGTCGAGAAACACAAGAGGAAATGTGCTAGCGAGAAGAACCGAGTGGGGTCGAAAGCGCTTACCAGCCAGGGGCCCTTTGAAGCTCCACGGCTTGGGACTCAAAAGTGGCCGGCTGCCGCCGTGGAATCCTGTCTTCCCAAGCGGCGCGCCCAGGACGGTGAGGCTGGCCGGAGCTTCTGGCGCTTCCGGCGCCAGCTCACTATCGCCCCCCGAGCCCATGGGGGCCTCGTTGCCCCCCACGCCTAGGACCGCCTTTGGCCCGGTCCCGGGGACTAGGGTCGCCGCCCCTGGCTCTGGGGACAGGACCCGAGAGACGCTTGCTGGCGCCACACAAGCAGTGGCCGCCTTAGTAGTCCCGGTCCTCCCGGGGTCCGCGCGGCTCGGAGAGGTAGCGGCCGGAACGATGGCCGCCGGGGCAACGATCTTCACCTTTTTGGTCGCCGCGAGTCCCAGATCGGGCCCCGCCGGTCGCTTCCCCTCCTTCTTCGACAATATCGGCACCCCGACCGGCACATCTTCTCCCTCCGAGGCGTCGAGTATCTCGACGACCTTTGGGGTAACCTGCGAGACAACAATGCCCGCGGCGTCAAATCGCGGGAGATCCTTCTGGATCCTCGCTCGCCCACGGTTACTGCAAAGCGGCGTCACGCCGTCCGGGAGCGCACGGTCCGCCGCGCCCCCTCCTTCCAGCGCCGACGCCATTAGCAGACCCATCGCCGCCTTGCTCAGGTCGTCGGGGTGGGTCCTGGTGATGTCCTTGGACCCGGTATATAGCCAACAGGCCCGGGACCTCCTGTTGAGCGGCGCCAGTCGCCGGCTGAGGAAATCACCGACGACCATATACGCATTCAACCCAGCCGTCACCAGGTCAGCGATGCGCGCCAACACTGGCGCAAACCGCGCGTCTTCCGGTGGTGACTCGGTCCAGCTCCTCACCTTCTGGGCCGCCACGGCCGGGAGCCGAAGCCGGTCGTTGGCGTCGACGCCGATGTAGACCCAATTCTGGCGCCACAAATCCCATTTGTTTTTCAGCGCCATCAGGATAAACTCGACGCCGGGGCGGCCGTGGAAGTACACACAGCCTACCCGCTCAGGCAGGTCGGTGGCCTTATTCTTCGACGCGCTCTTCATGGTGAAGTAGCGCCGGAAAAGATCCACCGAAGGCATGATGCCCACAAACATTTCGCACAAATGTGCGAAAACCCCCAGCACCATCACAGCATTGGGGGTTAAGTGCAACATCTGCACCTGATACGTCTCCAGCACCTAAAGAAAGAAATCAGAGAACGGCGGGACTAACCCGCCGACCGCGTAATCAACGAAGTACACTGCTTCATTTGGCTCTTTCGGCGCCGGCTTCGACTCGCCAGGGCACACCTCAAGCGCCGCCCTCCCCCGTGTGGCGGCCGGCATCATCCTCCTCACCCGCTCCGCCCCGGCGTCGTCATTCACACGCGACGGCGGAATCGCCCTGCCGTCCAGCGGCCTTACCCCGCGGCCGGCGCGTGGCATCGCGAATGCAGCGGCGAAAGCGGTTGAAGGAAGAACAAAGCAAGGAGAAGCGCGCGTGGACGGGGGACCTGATCTCTGGCTGCAAGGAGCAGCCGAAGCGATGGCGATCCGAACTCAGCAATGGGGGAAGCCGGCTGCTGCCCGCTGCTGCTTATAGCCTCGGAGAACCCGTGAAGCGCCCCTTCAACTCCACCATTACGACCGTCGATTGGCGGACCGAAAGTGGAAACTCTCCCCTTGTCCTGTCCCATCCCGGGCGATTATGGCGGCCTTGCCTCGTTTCCTGCTAAAACTGGTGGGCTCCGCGTCCCTTCGTTTCCCCGAGATATGGTCCTGATCTTGCCCGGATTAAGCCCCGGTCGAGCAACAGGCCCAGGGGCCACTGTCGGCGAAACGGGAATGGGGGTCCCACATTCTCCGGGGATGTGAGAACCTTCGGCCACATCAGTTCCTCCGGGACCCATATTAGACGGTCGGCTACTACTGGTCACCTCTCTAAGCGCCTGCGGCCTGAATGCTGCCCGGGCCCGGGAGCACCGTCCCCGGCGCCCCCCGGGCCCGGGGCCTACAGCCTCGGCGCCCTGTGCGTACGGAGCCCGGGTGCGAGGCCGACTCGAGCAGGTCAGCTGCCAACTAACCGCATTAATGGCGAGGTGACGGAAAGGTGACGGGGCGTGTCACCCCTGACTCTCGCTCTACTCTTGTGCAGTCAGAGGACCTTTTGACCAAGTGAGCTCCATTTTCCCACGTCCTGGCAGCCACAGTGCGCTCCGTCACATCCTCAAGACTTTAGCCGCCTGCAGCTGCCACGCCATGGGATGACCTACCCGCCCTGCTGCACCAACTCCGGCGTGGGCTCGGCAGGCGGACGTATGCGACGTGACACATCGTATCTAGTTTCCTCTGTACGATGGGCACTGTGGACTCCCCTTTACCTATAAAAGGATGACCCATGCCAACCGGCGGGAAAGGAGGAAGAGTTAAGGACCTTTTTCTGCATTAAAGCCTAGCTCCATAGTTCCCAAGTCAGGGCAAGGGGCCCGAGCTCCCCTCCGCGAGTCCTCGTGAGTCCAAATCACATTCATCTCTCCCACATAGCAAAACTCACAGGAGTAGGGTGTTACGCCTCCGAGCGGCCCGAACCTGTCTACCTCCACTTGTCTCTTTGCGTATTTTTCTTTTCTGCTGATCACCTCCTAGACGCCGCATTCTTCCTGGGAACAGCTCCCCTGGCCGAACCTCAAAGGGGGGTGTCGGCGAAATGCGACTGGGGGTCCCACAGCCTGCGGGGACGCGTGGATCTCCGGCCAGATCGGCTCCTCCGGGGGACATATCCTGCACAACTGGCGGCCGGCAGGGAGGCCGTGTCTCCCGCCGGTCGTCCGTGCCCGGACGCGTCCCCCCGCCCGGACGCGCCGCCTGTCACCCGGGAGCGCCCCCTCCGGCCCCGGGCGCGCGTCGCCCGGGAGCGGGAGCGCCGCCTCCGGCCCCGGGCGAGTGCCGCCCGGGAGTGGGCCGTCCGGGAGCGCCTCCTCCGGCCCCGGGCGAGTGTCGCCCGTGCCCGGAGGCGCCGCCTCCGGTCGTGTGCGGCAACCAGGCGACCAGACCAGCCGCCCGCAGCACCCGACAGGGGCTCCTCCACCCGACAGGGGCTCCTCCAGGCGTGTGGGGTAACCAGGCGACCAGACCAGCCGCCCGCAGCATCCGACAGGGGCTCCTCCAGGCGCGGCGCAACAGGCGGCTGCTGGCATGCAGGTGCTCCAGCCGCCCACAACAGCAACAGTTCCGGCATGGGCGTCGTAGGCAGACATGTACACAGGAGAGCTCGCCGGAAAAGCTCTCTCTCTATATTCGGGCACTGTGGACTCCCCTAATCTATAAAGGAGGATCCAAGCCACCGAACGGAAGGCAGCTCAAGCTGGAGCAATAGACAACAAGGCAACCTTGACTGTTCTTCTTCCCCAAGTCTCCCGGTTACGCTTTCGAGCTCCCCGGGTACACCTTGTAACACAACCATACACATTCTCCCACATAGCATACACACAGGACGTAGGGTATTACGCTCCGGCGGCCCGAACCTGTACAAATCCTCTCGCCTCCTCTGTGTGCCATTGTTTCTCGTCTTCTCCAACGCCTCGTACACCTGAGAAACAGCTCCCCTGGCCGAACCTCAAAAGGGGGGTCTCCCGACTTCCCGCCGTCGAGGCTTCGTCCTCCGACAGCTGGCGCGCCAGGTAGGGGGAGTTTTCTTCCTCAGGTGGGACGCCGACGTTCCCGACACCGACGCCCTTCATGGCTGGAGGCCATCGTCCGCGGGATTCCGACGAGGAGTCCGGCGACTACACCCTTCTGGGCAACATTAGCCCAGAGGCAAGCCCGCCACCTTCTCCCTCTTCGCCTTCCTGGGGCGCGCGGCGCGTACCCGGCGGGCAAAGCGCGCCCCGCGGCGGCCTGGTAGTGCGGCCTCGGCCCCTTCCCTCGCGGAGGGGGCCGGCAAGTGCCCCGCCGGGTCCGCCGCCGCCTCATCCATACGGCGCGAACAAAGGCGCCGTCCCACGGCACGTCGCAGCCTCCACTTCCATTCGGCGACACCGCAGGAAGCCCTCTTGGCGGCGGAAGCCCTCCTGCGCCACCCCCCGGCATTTGCCGGGGATGGAGGCCGGGGGCGGCGATGGATTAACGAGATTGCCGACTTGGTAGGCACCGCCCACCGTCGGGTCACCGCCGGCGGCCATACAAGCGCTGGGACCTCCGACCGCGCGACCTCTAGCGCGAGCCGGCCGACCGCCCCGAGCCAGAACAATTCCCGGGGCACGGGCGACCTCCGTAACCGGCTCGACCGGACCCGGGCCCACGAAGACGCCCGGGTCACACTGGAGCGCCAGCGTGAGCGGCGCAAGGACGCCGCCAGGCATTCCGAGGCCCCGGCCTCCAGCTCCGAACCACTAGTGGGAAACCGCTACTCGTCGCCAGAGCCCACCCAGTACGGCTGCTCGGGTTGCCTGGCGCTCTCCCCAGGCCTGCGGCAGGTTCGCTGGCCGGCTATGTTCCGGCCCAACTTGCCGGAGAAGTACGATGGCTCCGTGGATCCCACGGAGTTCTTGCAGATATACGCCACCGCCATCCGTGCGGCGGGCGGGGACGAGACGGTGATGGCAAACTATTTCCCCGTCGCCCTCAAGGCCCAGGCTCGCTCCTGGATGATGAGCCTCCCCGAGGAATCCATCCGCTCGTGGGAGAACCTTTGCCACCAGTTTGTGGCAAATTTCCAGGGCACCTTCCCGCGCCCTGGGACAGAAGCGGACCTCCACGCCCTACGTCAGAGTAGGGGTGAGGCGCTGAGGCACTTCCTACAGCGTTTCAGCCAGGTACGCAACACAATCCCTCACATCGCCCCCCACGCGGTTATCCACGCGTTTCGTTCGGGCGTGCGCGACCAGCGCATGCTCGAAAAGATGGGCACCCGCGACGTCCAAACCACGGCGGAACTGTTCAGTCTTGCCGACCACTGCGCCCGCAAGGAGGAAGCCCGGGCGTGGAACAAGCCGCGTCCTGAGATCCTCGCCGAGGGCCCGGCGGAAGAGGCCGAGGCCTCACGTTCCGCGGCACGGCGGGACAGGCGGAAGCGCCAGAAGGGCAAGGAGGTCGCCGAGAACTTCGCCTTGGCGGCGTCCGGCGGCCCCCGGGGCCGCGCCGCCCACCAAGACGACTACGGCGGCAAGCGGCAGAAGGCTGAGCGTGCGCCACCGACTGCGGGCCGGAAGTGGTGCTCCGTCCACGAGACGGACCGCCACGACCTCACCGAGTGCCGCGCCGTCCAGAACCTGGCCGAGCGCACTAAGAAGTTCCAATTGGAGCGGCAGCAGGACAAGCCTGCTCCCAATCCAGAGCAGCCTCTCGAGTTCCAAGAACCCGAGAATGTCATCGCCACCCTCGACGGCGGGGCACACGCTCACTCCTCGCGCCGTGGCTTCAAGGCCATGAAGCGCGAGCTGTTAGCCGCAACCCCGGGGCCGGCGGCGTCCCGGAGGCTGAAGTGGTCGGACAGTACGATCACCTTCGGCCCCGCGGACCATCCAGCCCGAGTACCTGGGGAGGGACAGCTCGCCCTCGCGGTCTCCCCCACCATATGCAACGTGAAGGTGGGCCGCGTCCTCGTCGACGGGGGCGCCGCCCTCAACATCCTTTCCCCTGAGGTCTTTGAGAAGATCAAGGCCCCAGGGATGAATCTCTCGCCCTCGTCGCCCATCGTCGGGATTACGAAGGGCCTCGCTTGGCCCCTCGGGCAGGTCTCTTTGCCCGTCACCTTCGGTGACCGTGGCAACTTCCGCACCGAGCACGTCATTTTCGACGTTGCCGAGTGCAATCTCCCGTACAACGCGGTCCTTGGACGCCCCGCGTTGGTGAAGTTTATGGCTGTTACGCACTACGCGTACCTAACCATGAAGCTCCCAGGCCCCTCGGGCCCGATCACAGTCCTTGGGGACGTAAAAGCCGCCCTCTCATGCGCCGAGCAGCGCGCGGCCGACATCGCCCCCGCAGCTCCTGACGTGGCGGGGGGCGCGGGGCCTTCGCTACGCCGCGCCCCCAAGCCGCGCATCGTCGCCACCGATGCAGAGCTAGTCAAGGAGGTAGTCCTTGGTGACGACCCGTCCCGGACCGTCAAGGTTGGCGGTTCGCTGGACGACAAATAGGAAAGCGCGCTCATCGCCTTCCTCCGGGCAAACACCGACGTCTTCGCCTGGCAACCGTCGGACATGCCCGGGGTCCCCAGGGGGGTGATTGAGCACCGCTTGGCCATCCGCGAGGGCTCGCGCCCGGTGCGGCAGAAGGTACGACGACAGGCCCCAGAGCGCCAGGCCTTCGTCCGTGAGGAGATCGACAAACTTCTACTGGCCGGCTTCATCCGCGAGGTCGTGCACCCGGAGTGGCTGGCCAACCCAGTCGTCGTCCCCAAGTCCAACGGGAAGCTGCGAATGTGCATAGACTACACCGACCTCAACAAGGCTTGCCCCAAAGATCCATTCCCTCTACCTCGCATAGACCAGATAGTCGACTCCACCGCGGGGTGCGACCTCTTGTGCTTCCTTGACGCTTATGCAGGATACCATCAGATCCGCATGGCAGAGGAGGATGAGGAAAAAACTTCTTTTATTACCCCCCAGGGGGCCTTTTGTTATATGTGCATGCCTTTCGGGTTAAAAAATGCTTGTTCCACCTTCCAGCGGGCTGTCCGTGTAACATTTGAATCGCAGCTAGGTCGCAACATGGAGGCCTACGTCGACGATTTGTGCTAAGTCGCGCGACCGCGCCACTCTACTCCATGATCTGGCCGAGACGTTTAGTAACCTTCGATGCACAAGGATGAAGCTGAACCCGGACAAGTGCGTCTTCGGGTCCCGGCCGGCAAGCTCCTCGGGTTCCTCGTGTCCAGCCGCGGATTGAGGCGAACCCGGAGAAGATAGCAGCAATCGATCGCATGCGCCCCCGACGAGGCTACGGGAGGCCCAGAAGCTGACCGGGTGCGTGGCCGCACTCGGTCGTTTCATCTCCAGGCTCGGGAGCGTGCCCTCCCCCTTTTCAAGCTTCTTAAGAAATCCGGGCAGTTCACCTGGACGGATGAGGCGATCAAGCCCTTGATGAGCTCAAGAGGTACCTGACTACGCCCCCCGTCCTCGTAGCACCGGCACCAGACGAGCCTTTGTTGCTCTACATCGCGGCAACCCCGCAGGTGGTAAGCGCGGCGCTCGTCGTCGAGCGCCTCTTGCCAAACAGGCGCGCGACCCGGGATTTACCTCCCGGGCCGCCACCGTGGAGCCCCGAACCTGGGCAGCCTCGCCAAGGGAGGGCGAGCCCCGGGGATGCGGCGCCCGGGACCGTCCCAACATTGCACCCGGGGCCCCAACGTCCCAGCTCCATACCTATTCCCATAGGCGAGAGCTCGCTCCCTCCCGGGGGAGCTGAGCCCGGACCCCCGGCCCTTGTCGGGCCGGCTTCGGGAAACACACAACAGAAGCCGGTGTACTTCGTCAGCGAGGTACTCCGTGACGCCAAATCGCGCTATCCCCAGGCGCAAAAGATGCTCTACGCTGTTCTCATCGCGTCCAGGAAACTTCGCCACTACTTCCAGGCGCACAAGGTATTCGTAGTCACATCCTTCCCCCTCGGGCAGATATTGCATAACCGGGAGGGAACGGGCCGCGTCGCTAAGTGGGCGGTCGAGCTCGCCGAGTTCGACCTCCACTTCCAAGCGCGCCACGCCATCAAAAGCCAAGTCCTGGCGGATTTTCTGGCGGAGTGGACGCCGGGGCCGGAGCCGGATCCTGTGCTGGACGCTGGATTCCCGGCCCCCGAGCAGCCGCCCGACCTGCGCCTCCACTGGATAATGAACTTCGACGGCTCCTGCGCCCGTCAGGCTTATCGCCCCTGCGCCGGGGCCGGGGTCGTCCTCGTATCGCCCGCCGGGGATGAGTTCCGCTTTGTCGTCCACCTCAACTTCGGAGCCACCAACAACATGGCCGAGTACGAGGGCCTTCTCGCCGGCCTCCGGGCCGCGATCGCCCTCGGGGTGCGACGGTTGTGCGCGCAAGGCGACTCCGAGCTCGTCATCAACCAGGTGTCTGGGGAGTACCAGACCCTGGACCCCCAATTGGCCGCATACGTGGACGAAGTGCGAAGGCTTGAGCGCCGTTTCGACGACCTCACGCTTCGCCACGTCCCTCGCAGTCGCAACCTAGCCGCCGACGAGCTCTCAAGACTGGCTTCCTCGCGGGCGCCTGTCCCCTCGGAGATTTTCCAGGAAGCCCTCGAGACCTCCTCGGCGCGCTTATCCGGGACCTCAGGCCCAACCCCTGAGCCCGGGCCTGAGCCTGACACGCGCTCCCGGCCCCAGGATTTGGTCCTCGCGGCCGGACCCAGCGTGCCTTCCTGGATGGACGAAATCCGGGCATATCTACTCCGAGCACATCTCCCCGAAGACGATGTGGAAGCAGAAAGGATCGCTCGCTTATCTAAGCGCTATGTCCTGGTAGAAGGGGACCTCTACCGGCGTGGCGCCAACAGCGTCCTTCTCAAGTGCGTTCCGCGCGGCTCCGGAGTCGAGATCCTCGCCGACATCCACGAAGGGGAGTGTGGCAGTCACGCCGCATTTCGATCGCTGGTCGGTAAGGCTTTCCGGCAGGGATTTTATTGGCCCACGGCCTTGCAGGACGCATTCGACCTCGTCCAGCGCTGCCGCGCGTGCCAGTTTCATGCCAAACAGAGCCACCAGCCGGCGCAAGCACTCCAGATGATCCCCCTGTCCTGGCCTTTCGCGGTCTGGGGACTCGATATCCTCGGCCCCTTTCCCCGGGCAGTCGGGGGTCACCGGCATCTGTATGTCGCCATCGACAAGTTCACGAAGTGGCCGGAGGCATTCCCCGTAATCGACATCGACAAACATTCAGCGCTCAAGTTCATCCGGGGAATCACCAGCCGCTTCGGGATCCCCAACCGCATTATCACCGACAACGGCACGCAGTTCACGAGCGAGCTCTTCGGCGAATACTGCTCCGACATCGGCATCAAGCTCTGCTTCGCCTCCCCTGCCCACCATGCCAGCAATGGGCAGGCCGAGAGGGCAAACGCTGAGATCCTACGGGGCCTCAAGACAAGGTCCTACAACGACCTCAAGAAACACGGCGTCAAGTGGGTCGACGAGCTCCCAGCGATCTTGTGGGCCAATCGTACCACACCGAGTCGGGCGACCGGGGAGACCCCGTTCTTCCTGGTATACGGGGCCGAGGCCGTTCTGCCGTCAGAACTCACCTTCGGCTCCCCCCGGATACAGCGCTACAGCGACAACACCGACCACGACAACATGCAGCTCGACAACCTCGACTTCCTCGAGGAGCGAAGACGACGCGCCTCGCTCCGAGTCGCCCGTTACCAGCAAAGCCTTAGACGCTATCACCAGCGCAAGGTTCGGGCTCGATCACTCCAGGTCGGGGACCTAGTCCTCCGCCGTGCCCTTACACGTGCCGGAAAGAATAAGCTCTCCCCCATGTGGGAAGGCCCCTTCCTGGTGATCGGTGTCTCCCGGCCGGGCTCGGTAAGACTGGGCCAGGAGGATGGGACCCCGCTTCCCAATCCCTGGAATATCGAACATCTTCGCAAGTTTTATCCATAAGCATATCCTGTAAGTTACGGGAGGCTTGGGCCAGCGCCGGTTTTCTTCCAATATCGGCGCTGGCCGGGGGCCCCATACGTATTCGCCTTCGTATATAGCTTTTTAATATCTTTCCCTTCATATATAGCTTTTTAATATCTTTCCCGGTGTCGTCCTTTTCGTCTGTTCCCATGTGTTGCGCTCGTGGCTGTCTCGTTCCTTTGGGGGCATAATCGGGCCGCGCCCGTGCGACAGTTGGGGTTCGCGCATTATCATCAGTTCCCTACTGACGAGTAACCGCATCCCGACGTGCTAGGTTCGAGACGTTGTCGAGCTGGCGGGGACCTAAGGGCGCCCTCCGGGAGGCGCCCCGGGTCCCCGCGACTCCGGCGCCTTACCTGGCTAGCTTCGGGGTCGGTTCTTTCCGGAGGTAGGGGGTGAAATGGTTATGCGTGATCTTTTTCTCCGCACGGTCGCGGCTCTGAGGGCCCGTTCAGGAGATGATCGACGGCACGATTCGTAGCATGGAGTGGGCAGGGAAGCGAGCCAGATACTCTCACAATTCATCGTGTGCAGATTACACCGATCCCCGACAGGTTTTAGGCAGGCTTTCCGAACCTCGACGCGGGCCACGGAGCCCGGCCTGCCGGGCTCCTCCCCGGCAACCGGCGAGGCACCGAATGCTCCGTCGCCCGGCGACCCCGTCTCCGGTCAAGCTTGTTCCCGCGGCCTTGCGGCGCTCCCAGGGCCACAGGCGCCCGGGGGCACGGAGGGCCCCCGGACCCGGAAGACAGGAGGGGTCGGAACTACGGACTGGACCGTCCCGCCGGACTCATCCCCGGGCCCCTCGCAGCCGCCGCGGACCGAGCACCCGGGGCAGGCGGCTGCTCAAGGCCCCGCGAAGGGGACCTGGGTGCAACGACGATTCACGGCGAGTCGGTCCGGTACTCGACGTTCCCGGGGGCGAGCGACGCTCCCGGCCCCGGGACCGTGTTCGCAGTACCACGACGCCCTCCGCAATGCCCAGATACGCTACCATATCCACCTTTACATATTGCTCAATTTGTATTCTTTCCCCGTTGTATGTACAGCCTAGGTTCCAGGATCGGCCGCAGAGCCCGGCCTGCCCGGCTCTTACCCGGCCCGGCGAGGCGCCGGGTACTTCGCTGCCGGAAGCCCCGCGCCCGGTCACGATCGGACCCTGAAGGGCTCCCGGCTAGTCAAAGGGCTGTCCTCGCTGCACCCGCTAGGCAAGCGACGCCCGGGGGCACGGAAGGCCCCCGGATCCGCAAGCCGGAAGGGGCCGGAGCTATGGACTTCATCACTCCGGAAGGCCCGCGTCCGGATGCTTGCGCCCCGGGGACCGGGTCCTCGGGGCGGGAGACCATCACGATCGCTGCCCCTGGGGACCGAGCTCCCGGGGCAGGCGGATGTGCCAGGGCCCGGCGGTTGTTCACGACTGCCGGCTCCCGCTGTCGAGATAGCGCCCGGTATTCGGCGCTCCCGGACACGAGGCCCCGAACACCAGCAACCTCCAAACAACACCATAGACCAAGGTATGAAAATATAAACATAATCATATACATATAAAAATGTCTCTCTTTGTACCAGACAGGCAAAAGCCAAGCGCAAGCGCGGGCGGAAGGCCGGAGATGTCGTCGCACGGGGGGAGATCGCTCGCCTCCATCGGACCGCACCGCGGATGACGTCGGAAGGCAACCGGCGTCTTCGCCGGACTCGTCGGTCCCCGGATCCACGAAGCGCTCCCCCCGCTCGAAGAACCCTGCCGCCGTGGGTGCGGCGTCGGCCACGGCTTCGAAATCGGCCGCGCGCTTCCGGGAGGCCTCGGCCTCCCATTCCATCTCCACCGACCAGAACTCGGCGGCCTTCACCGCCGGCTCGCTTGCAAGGATCTCACGCTTCCGGACCGCGAGCCCGGCCTCTCGGGTCCAGACGCGATCCTTCCGGAAAGGTGTTTTCTTCCCCCGCGCCTCCATCTTGGATCGAGCGCAGGAGGACTCGTCGACGGCGGATTTGGCGGCGCCCTTCAGTCCGACGCCGCGCCCTCCATCTCCGGCCGGCCTTCCGCGGATCGTCTGGATTCGGACGGTCCGATCCGTGGAAGGACGGTCCGATCGCCGGGTTGCCACGAAGGACCCGGTCGCGACTATGCGGACGGTCAATTGCTGCGTCACCGTCGCGGTCCCTGCCCGTCCGCTCTCGAGGATCTTCCCGGGCCGGGGCCGACCACCGCTCGAGGATCCTCCCGGACCGGAGCCGACCTCCGCTGCTCCCGACGAGTTGCCGCCTGCACTTGGCCGGCGGCGACCGCCATCTGGTCCGGCGCAGAGTGGAGCATTGCGCGTCCGTGCGCTGCTCCTGTTCGCCGGGCAGCGGAAACTACCAGGGCCCATTTCCCCCTCGCGGAAGACGTCTGGGCCCTGCCTTTCCTCTCCTCTTCGGCAGCAGAAGCATCAGCCAGTTCCACAACGGCCCGCTCCGGCGCGGCCCCCAGGCTCACTACCACGCATGCAGTTACCGCAACGGCGCCCCCGATCCGCCCGGGGCCCGCGCAACTCCAGAAAGGTGACGGCCAGTACAACGGCCGCCGGGGCAACATTCTTCGCCTTCTGGGCCACCGGTAATCCCAGGTGGGCCCCAAGTCTCTTCGTCGGATGGCGGCTCCACAGCGGGCTCACCGCGGTCGAGGAACCCCGCCTCCGTTGCAGCCGCCTCGGCCACGGCTTCCCGCGCCTCCTCGCGAACCACCGCGACTTCCTCAACATTTTAGCAGCCAGGCGGGGCGCGAGAACCCGGAAAGCATCTCCTTGGCGAGCTCGGGCCCGGGGAAGGCGTCTCGGTACCTTCAAATGTTCCCGGAGAGGACACCCGGGTCCCGGACACTTGTCCACCGCATTACCTCCGGGGCCCCGGGTCCCGGGCCCATTCTTGTTCCCGGCAAACAAGCGGGCGCAGCAAGTCGCTAAGCTCTACCAGCTCAAGATGAACCCGGCAGACCCAGCGTCCCCTCGTTTCTTCAAGGACGTGGCCCCGTTTCTGCCCGGAGCGGTTCCGGCCGAGCAACAGGGCCAGGGGCCACTGTCGGCGAAATGCGACTGGGGGTCCCACAGCCTGCGGGGACGCGTGGATCTCCGGCCAGATCGGCTCCTCCGGGGGACATATCCTGCACAACTGGCGGCCGGCAGGGAGGCCGTGTCTCCCGCCGGTCGTCCGTGCCCGGACGCGTCCCCCCGCCCGGACGCGCCGCCTGTCACCCGGGAGCGCCCCCTCCGGCCCCGGGCGCGCGTCGCCCGGGAGCGGGAGCGCCGCCTCCGGCCCCGGGCGAGTGCCGCCCGGGAGTGGGCCGTCCGGGAGCGCCTCCTCCGGCCCCGGGCGAGTGTCGCCCGTGCCCGGAGGCGCCGCCTCCGGTCGTGTGCGGCAACCAGGCGACCAGACCAGCCGCCCGCAGCACCCGACAGGGGCTCCTCCACCCGACAGGGGCTCCTCCAGGCGTGTGGGGTAACCAGGCGACCAGACCAGCCGCCCGCAGCATCCGACAGGGGCTCCTCCAGGCGCGGCGCAACAGGCGGCTGCTGGCATGCAGGTGCTCCAGCTGCCCACAACAGCAACAGTTCCGGCATGGGCGTCGTAGGCAGACATGTACACAGGAGAGCTCGCCGGAAAAGCTCTCTCTCTATATTCGGGCACTGTGGACTCCCCTAATCTATAAAGGAGGATCCAAGCCACCGAACGGAAGGCAGCTCAAGCTGGAGCAATAGACAACAAGGCAACCTTGACTGTTCTTCTTCCCCAAGTCTCCCGGTTACGCTTTCGAGCTCCCCGGGTACACCTTGTAACACAACCATACACATTCTCCCACATAGCATACACACAGGACGTAGGGTATTACGCTCCGGCGGCCCGAACCTGTACAAATCCTCTCGCCTCCTCTGTGTGCCATTGTTTCTCGTCTTCTCCAACGCCTCGTACACCTGAGAAACAGCTCCCCTGGCCGAACCTCAAAAGGGGGGTCTCCCGACTTCCCGCCGTCGAGGCTTCGTCCTCCGACAGGGGGTTCCCGGACTTCCCGCCGTCGGAGTTTCGTCCTCCGACAGACTAGCTAAAACAACATTGTTTTAGGGATAGAAGGAGTAGGATAAACACTTGTATTATGGACGAATCAGAAGACTTTTGGAACAAACCTATAAAGAATCTCACACTCATAGTAAAGGCGGATGACTTTCAGCGCAAACTGATAAAGATCCATGTAACTAGGCCTAAAACTAGGTAAATGGTAAAGAAAAAGAACAATTCATGCCATAATCTTTATAAAGGGATTAGTTCACTGTAAAATAGAGTCTTTTTATGTTCTATTAACTTTAGAAATCAATTAAGACATAGAAAACCTAGCTCCAAATAATAATAATAAAATAATTAAATTAGACTTGACTCGAGATGGTCGACCAGACTGCCCGAATAGGTGCACTCAAACCGCAAGTCATCCTTTATCAAACTGGCCTCACATGGGCAGTCAAATCAGTCTTCATGGAATAACTCTGATCACTTTTAAATTTAACCAAAATTCGCATTGGTGCAAATTTTAGTTGTCAACACTGGAGAAAAAGTAAATAAACTACTACTTCGACGGGTTACCAAACAACTCGTGTCATTTGGCTGCCACCGATCACCGATGGACTCCCGCATTTGCCCGTCGGATCTGGCAATCGCCACGACGCCTTGGAAGCTTCGCCCCGTCTGCCCGTGGAAGCCCCGCTGCATTCGCCCGTCGGATCTGGCCCATCGCCACCTGATTTCCCAGGAGAGGCGCCGTCGGCTCGTCCCCCCGAAGCGCCGGCGCCGGCTGGATCACCCTCCACCGTCGATCACCAGGGAGGCATGCATGTTCTCTGATGCAATTCCTATTTCCTTGCTTTCCCGCTTCTTTTTTCTTTATCAGTTCTCTCCCTACTTAGGTTTAGATATAGTTCGAAGGTGGCTGAAGGGTAACGAGTAAAGAGTAAAGATCACGTAAAATAAGATATATTATTATTATATGATTAATTGAGTATTAGTTATTGTAAATTTAAAAAATAGATTTATATGATTTTTTAAACCAACTTCTATATAGAATTTTTTTAAAAAAAAACATACCATTTAGCAGTTCGAGAAACGTGCTTATGGAAAACGAGAGGATTTTTCTCTATAACCTTTACTGTAGAACGGACCCCTAGGGATAGTTTGAAGGTGAGGAAAGAGCGAAGATGAAGAAAATCATATAAAACGAGATGAGCCATTAGCCCATGATTAATTAAGTATTAATTATTTTAAACTTAAAAATAGATTAATATAATTTTTAAAGTAATTTTTATATAGAAATTTTTAAAAAAACCATACCGTTTAATAGTTCAAGAAGCATACTAACGGGAAACGAGGAGAATTGTCTCTGTATCGTTTACTGTCGAACGGTCCCTTAGTTTGAAAGTAAGGGAAGAGAAAGAAATAGAAGATTATGTAAAACAAAGTGAGCTATTAGCACATAATTAATTGAGTATTAGCTATTTCAAACTTAAAAAATAGATTAATATGATTTTTAAAGCAACTTTTATATAAAATTTTTTAAAAAACATACCGTTTAACAATTCGAAAAATATACTTACGAAAAAAAGAGAATTTTTCCTCAACAGGTATATTCGAACGGTAGCTTAAGATCATTTACACTGCACCGTAGCCTCATGCAGTAGCCTGAAGAAAAAGGCTCGGAGAAAATCAACGGGCTCAGACCCGCGTTCGTGTAGTGCAGTAGTGCTCACTTCTCAGCAGCAGCTCAGGCGTGATCCATGCTCGCTGCTGGCTTCACCGCGCTCGCTTGCGAGTCGTCCGACATGTAACGCAGCGACGCGTGTAGGTGGACAGGTGCATGCACCGCAATAGCTGATACTCCCTCCGGTTCTCTAAGAGTGTGTTTGGTTGCATGGATTTGGTGGGTTGAGATGAGTTCATCTTATTTTTACGGATGTTTGGTTTGTGGACTAAATAGGATATGAGTCCAAAATGGTCAGACCGTGCCGACCCATCTCGCGGGCGTATCGACACGGTGAGTTTCACTGCCTCACCCAGGGAGCGGTGACAGCAGCCAGGTACTCTTCGACCACGCCGTCCGCAAGCCGCCCTCTAAGGATTGTCACAGCAAGGTTAGACGGCCGCGGCAGCCGCATACGCATGCCCATCATCTGTGCCGCCCGCGACTTCCAGCTCACCCGTGAGCTCGGCCACAAGTCTGACGGCCAGACCATCGAGTGGCTCCTCCACCAGGCTGAGCCCTCCATCATCGCCACCACCGGCATCGGCACCACCCCGGCCTCCTTCTCCACCTCCTCACCCTCCTCTCTCCGCTCCAACGACGTCCTCCTCCCCCGCGCCGCCCCCTTCATCCTCGGCAAGCGCGTCCGTGCCACCGACGACCAGCCCACCTCGGCTGCGCCCGCTCCCGAGGCCGCGGTCGGCCCCGCGCAGGGCTTCTGGGCGCTCCCGGCGCGGGCCGACTTCAGCCAGCTTTGGAGCTTCGTGGCCGCGCCGGAGATGATGGTCGCCGCGGCCGTAGCACCCGCCATGGACAGGGAGGCGTCTGCCGCCAAGGTCGGCAACTACCTCCCCATGGCACAGGGCAACCTCTGTCCGGTCGGACTGCCTCCCCCCACCCGGTCGGACCGGTCGCGTCCAGTACCGACAGCGCAAATGAGATAGGGTGCCGGTCGAACCAGCGCTTCACCTGAGGTCGAACCGGCTGGTACTTTAATGTGAGAGGTAACCTTACTAGAGATATCTATATCTAGCCATCCTAGCATTATCCTTCCATCCAAACAGGTGATAGGATTATTTCATCCCCTTCTATCTCTCCAACCAAACAAAAAAATAAGGTTCATTCCATCCCTCCAACCAACCAGAAACTAGAATCATCCTATCCAAAAAAACAGGAATGGATCTAACCTATCCTACTTCGTTCTCAAACCAAACATATCCTAAAACTTGACGTTTTAGAGTTGGACTGTTTGGATTCAAAAGGAGCTTTGGAACCGATGGTTATAACTATAAGGCCTAAGAACAAGTATTGTTTAGGGGTGTCATATAAACCTATTTAATATAGGTAAAATAGAGAATAGGTATACTAATTAATCAGTTATTAGTATGTGAGATGTTGTTCAAAATGTCAAGGTTTAGAGCACGGGAGGGAGTACTCTGCTAGGCATGCCGATGGATTCAACGCGACAGCTGGCAGCCCGGTATTCGTGCATGCCTCTAGGGGCATGGAGGCATGGAGCCAGCGTCCCTGCTGTTTGCTATTTCCTTTTGCATTTATGCGTGCGCGTGTTCGGGTGTTCCTATCACGCGTTCGCCGTTACGTGGATGGCATGCGCCGCCTGACGTTTCTGCCGTGTTCGGCTGCATACATCTTCAATGAATCCAACCAACAACAACCGAGAAGATTATATAAACAAAGAGGACCTATATATACAAATCCAAATAAAAAGTAGATTTTCAAAATCCATTTTAATATATATATTTTAAATATTTTACAATACAAGTTACGGCAAATTAACTATTATGATATGTGGTATAGTAGCCGAATTTTATATAAAGTTTGTTGGAAGTAGTAAAGTTATTTTTATATATAATTATTCTTTATGTTTATGCATCACAATTGTATGTCATATATTACAACAACGTTTAATATGCACTGCTAAATTCTAGATCCGATCAGGTGATGTATATTTTTATCTATTTCTCTAATCAATGTAGGAATAATAAAAGGGGTAGATAATTAGCGTTACCCCAATTTTCAGTTGTCACCATAAGTTTTGGAACCCATATCGAAATCCCAGCCCACTATAAGTTTTGGAACCCATAACGAAATCCTAGCTAATTTTGTATGTCTCAACCATGTTATTCAGAATAATGAAAAGTTACACCAATCATTTTGATCAAGAGACCAGTAATTCAAAATTCTATACACAATTTAGGACATGAAAAACAAGTAACTAAATTTCTCCTAATTCCTAACATATTATATATTCTTTGACAGATTTGCTATTGATCAAATGTTTGATTTTTTTGGATTCTATCAAATAACAACGATGTCCATTGAATGGAACTTTAAGACTCGGGACGAGGGAAGCTAGTTTCAAGTTACACTTTTAACTTGTTGTAATTGTACTTTTAACTTATTATAGTTGCTATTATCGATTCGTGCAACTTTAGTTATAAATTTATTGTCACGTCCAGAAATCTAACTAACTTCCAGACTATTTTATGTATTAAAATCCCTGTTCATAAATCAAGCCAGGGTACACAAAATGACAAATCAATAAACAGATCTAAATATAAATAAAGTGTAAATACTTACAGAAGAGACACTTAGTCCTCGCACAGAAGAAAACAGCAGCGAAAAGACGAAACTAGCGTGACTACAGCTCCACACCACAGGCAAGCTCAACTGGGGTATAAGCCAAGATCTTCTCTTCTTAAAAGGGGATATAGCAAGGCTGAGTACCACCCACCGTACTTAGCAAACCATACCAATGATGCATTTATGCACGGGATTTTAAAGAGAGGCTGGTGGCTCAGTTGCGTAAAGGCAGTTGTAAATGGTGGTAGTGATAAAACAGATAAAACAGCTGTTATATTAATCAGTATTGATCCATCACTGAAAAACGCTACTCCACATGATCAGGCCCCAGCCATCCACCTAAACTATACCAGTTCCATTAAGTCAAGTTAATTAATTAAGGGTGAGAGTAATCACGATGAGTCTTGAGCAATCGCCTCTGTCCGCGGGCATAACTATTCGAATAGATTTACTCTGGTCAGAAATGTACATCTTTACCCACAAGACATAACCCCGCACGTGTCTCCACATGCCCGTAACCCACGGTGAAGGGACTGTGACAAGACCATTCACGCAACTTCTCCCTAACCATCCATACCACGCTGAGGTTGCACCTGTCGACAGGACACCCCATATCGGCCAAGCTACCCCCTTGCGCCACAATGGATCCGGAAGCCGATCAACCCGACCCCGAGCCGACCCAACTCCATCACATCCATTCTCACCAACGGTGCTTAGGAGAGGGAGAAGAGACGCTACAAGCTCAGCCGTTGACCATGCTGGCTTGTGGTTATACGGAAATCTACTCAAGGGGTTCCCTCGAACCAGTCCTTAACTGCCATGGGTGCGACCAGCAAAACCATGCACCCACAGCCCACCATTAGGTCAAATTTTGGTTAATTAGTTACGGCCGATTACCATGGTCAAATATCTCGAGTATGCAGCTCAACAGGTTATCAATATAGAAATAATACGATTATCCCACCAATGATCTAGTGGTACTAAGCATGGCTAAGCAGGTCCTATCTCTATCCAAGTTATCCAATGATACATAAGCTAGTCAGTTCATCACCCAAAGCTATCAAGGAATGGATAACAAATAAATAGAGTCTCAAGCAATCAGATAGGTTGTCACATATCCCACGAAATTGGTAAACAAGCAATTTATTTATAAATCGTAAAATATTTCACAAAGTAGGTTCAACATGCTCAAGGATGAATGTGTAACTTACCTTGCTTCTTCAAATAATCTTTCGAGCGAAATCCGCGAAGTCACGATCCTTCGAAACGTCGAATTCATAAGCGCTGGCACGTAAAACAAGGAAAAACTATAATAAAAACCAAGTAAACAGTACATGAAAAGTAAACAAACATGTAGAGCTCAATTTTAGATGAATTTTGAGAATTGAATGGTCCAATTTGGAGTTCGTATAAATTAGTTATGAATTTTAGAAATTTTCTCTGATTTTTTAAACTAAACAGAAAAGCCTAGATAGATTATGACGTCATTTGCATTTATATTTGTGAAGGAAAAGGGGATTAATGTATCTGCCCATGTGGAGAGAAAGGGCGACGCCACTGACATGTGGGGCCCACGCGTCAGTGAGACAGAGCGGCTGGTCCACCGTGGACTGAGACCACAGGGTGGTCCACGGGGACGGACGGCTGGGATCGGTCCGAACCAATCGGACGGCACGCATGAGATTGATAGCCAAGATTGGATCACAATGGATCAACGGCTCGGATCGAGTCAACGAGATGGATGGTCGGGATTCGCTGATCCAGATTAGACGGCGGGGATCGGATCGACGAGGACGGACGGGGACGAGTGGGGCTGGCTCGCCGACCGGACTGACCTATGACGACGGCACGTGGCCCTCGGAACGCTATGGAACGGGATCGGAAGAGGATGGGGAGCTCACGGAGCAAAAGTGGTGATCGGCGGTGAGGAAACGTGGCCGACGACGGAGGATGGCGGCGGGGGTTTCGGGACGACGGCGAGGACGGCGGTACGGCAGCCATCCCGGGTGGAGAGATGGTGGCCGAGGTAGAGGGGACTGCGGCGGAGCCGGTGGTGAAGACAACGCGGCTTGACGGCGACGGGAGCGACAACGAGCAGCAGCCAGGGTTGGCAAGAACGATAGAGCCCTCAGGTTCACGAGGAAGACGACACTCGAGCGGGCTCCGACTGCAAGGGGACGGCGGCCGATGTCGCGGCGCTCCCAACTAGGTGGAAGCCCACCATGTGCATACAGCACCCGATCCTAGGATCAGTAGTCGGGTACGCACAACAGTCATCAGTGATACAACTCAGAGTTACAATAATTGCATAACAGAATACATACATATATATACAAAGGGATTCCATCCAGGACAGACCCCGGATGGACAAAAGCATCAACAGGTAAACTAACGAGGACAGCACAGACAGGGTGGAAGCTGAACAAAAACTACTCCACAGGCTCGGTTGGGAACTAGGCTCGAAACCTCAGAAGTCTTCGTAGTCGGCCTGGTCTTGGAGGTACTCGGTGGCAGTCGGGTCTTCGTCTTCTTCTCCAAAACCTGCTATACATATATATGAACAAGGGTGAGTACTTTCGTACTCAGCAAACCGGGAAAAGATGCCATGTCGGTCAGACAAAGAGGCTAAGAGTTTTATTTGCGAAAAACTGCCTTTAGAAACACTTTTCTTTGCAAACACTAGTGAGTTCCAAATTTTAGTTGTCGGAAAGAGGCTCACGCCTCGATCCATTCCGTAAGTTGCTTTTCAACAACTCGCCACTTAATGAATCAAGTATATCCATATCACCTTTTAATTCGTATTTGTCGGTCCGGTGTGTCCCGAGTAGCTACAACCACTCGTTGACCCTGAGACTCGGCTACATCCAAATCTCAGCTATGGCACTTAAGGCCCGCTACGCTGGCTACAACCAGCTAGCTCATCTGCTGCCCTGGCTACAACCCGGGGGCTCAAACATTGCTGCCCTGGCTACAACCCGGGAGCATAAACTTTCTCGTCTTCTGGCTACAACCCGAAGACTCAACTTGCTCAACTGCCGCCCTGGCTACAACCCGGGGGCTTAAATTTGCTGCCCTGGCTACAACCCGGGAGCATGATCTTCATCCTGTTTACTTTTCACACACTTGCTTATGGTGCTTAACACCCCGGATCACACAGACCCGTTTCTGGCCACACAGGCCTTCCGTCTGCTTACTCGGCAAACTCTGGACACGGTTCCCTTCCCATCAAACACTTGTTCACAAACCACAGGCAAGCAAATCTACGCTATGAGAATCACCTTACATCGCCCTTAACCGTGGGCACGGCTGTTCGAATAGTTCTGCTAAACTCTACAGAGGTTGTACGCTTTACCCATCCGACACGAAACTTACACCGAGTATTGGCCTGTACCCGAAAGTTCGTGACAAGGCCATTTCCAAAGCCAGTCCAGGGTTATCCAATGCCAGCCAAAGGATCCACACAGGATCAGTGCTTCAGAATGGCTACAACCACCTTCAGCACCAGGGCTCACGAGCCACAACTCAGATGAGTCCACTCCAGTCGGCACTGAACTTCCCTAAACCTACAATTTACTCGGCCAGGGGCATCCCATAATACCCGTATGGTCGTACTGTAAGATGCTCGGATGGAATTCCCAAAGGAAACGGTCTTTAATGATAATACATAGCCAAGCCACACAGGCACTGTCTCTGTACATCAAGATTTTCACAAACCTTTATTTATTTCACAAAACCTGCCGATACGCCAAGTATCGGGTTTTCCAAACAGTTTAGTAAAACCCATTGTTTTCCCAAACGACAAACAACGTTGCGGGGCTAAGCCATTCTACTCAGCATCCGAATCCATAGATGAGATGCTAACGTGCCATTTGTGGGGCTCTCAAAGGAGAAAATACATCAATATCCTATCAAATAAGTGCTACTACTGGGTAGGTCTATCGGTTGCGCTTGCAAACCGAGGCCGATCAGTTAAAGTGTGAACTAAACATGCATATTTTACAAACAACATAGTTTTGCATATATAGGAGACAATATGATCAAAGAGGCTTGCCTTGTTCCAAAGAAGGATCTTCCTCGATGAAGACGGCTTCGGGATCGTCCACCGGTTCAGGCTCTGAACAAGCAGAAAGGAAACACTGATAAGCAGGAAGGGCAAAACACCAAGAAAAAGGATCAACGAAGTAGTCGGCTGAACCAGGCTTGCGAACCGGGCGACAGAGCTCCGAAGCTTGAGAGGAGAAGGACTTAGTAGAGCTGGCCGGGTTGCAAAACACGAGAATGAGGAGGCACAGATGGCCTTATATAGCCAGCGTGCAAAGCTGAGGCATGGTGGTGCTGGGCAACGGATAGGGAGAAAAAGTCAAGCTGAACTGACAGAGGGATATGACAGGGATTGACTTTGGAGTCCGGGTGGCCGGTGGAGTTGGTAGGTACTGTAGCGGCGATGAGACACTAAGGTCAAAGCAAGGACGGGTTGGAGAAATCTCACTGACAGGGCTTTAGACTGACCACTGGTCCAAGCGATGCAGCGGGCTATTGTCCACTGGTCCGAACGGGGCTGCGGGCAGGTGAAGACTGATTCTTCACTACTTCGGTAGTCGGCGTCCAACGGGCGGGCGCATCTCGGGTGAGGCGATGGAACAACAGGTAAAGTAACAAGGTAGTCGGCCACTTCACAGGCTTACTCGGCAGCAAGGAGGTCCGAGTAAGACAAAGGAAAGGGCAGGATACAAGGACGGAGTAGCAATCTACTCGGCTCAAGGGAGAAGGTAGTCGGCTGGCCGGGGAGAGGGAAAACGGAGGCACAGCTGACAGGATAGGAAAGGATTGAGATCCAGAAAACAAGTTTCAACAGGGAAAAAGAAAACGGGTTGTTACAAACCTCCCCCACTTAACAGAATCTCGTCCCGAGATTCCGCTACTCGGCGAAGAGCTCCAGGTACTCAGCTTGAAGGCGATCTTCTGGCTCCCATGTAGCTTCATCTTCCGAATGGTTACTCCATTGCACCTTGTAGAATCTGATTGTCTTTCATCTTGTACATCTATCCCTTATCTCCAGAATCCGAATCGGGCGTTCCTTGTACGTAAAGTTGCGTTGTACGTCGATCTCTTCCAACGGAACTCGTTCTTCTGGGATGCGAAGACATTTCTTGAACTGGGACACATGAAACACTTCGTGGACATCAGAGAGTTCTGCAGGCAACTCCAACTGATACGCCACTGATCCGCGCCTAGCAACGATAGGGTATGGTCCGATGTAGTGAGGCGCTAGCTTTCCACCCATTCCGAATCTCTTGGTCCCTCGTAGGGGTGATACTCGGAGATACACATGGTCTCCTATCTGAAACTCGAGCTCTCGTCTCCGATTATCCGCATAGTTCTTCTGTCGGGTTTGGGCTGTCTTCAGGCGCTCTCGGATAACCTTAACTCGCTCTTCTGCCTCTTTCAAAATGTCAGGCCCAAAAACCATCTTTTCTCTCACGTCTGTCCAACAGAGTGGAGTTCTACACTTGCGTCCATATAGAGCTTCATTGGGGGCCATCTAGATATTGGCTTGATAGCTGTTGTTGTAGGAGAACTCGGCATAAGGCAGACAAAGATCCCAAGTTCCTTCAAAATCCAGGGCACATGCTCTTAGCATATCTTCCACAATCTGGTTTACTCTCGCGGTCTGTCCATCCGTTTGGGGGTGATATGCGGTACTAAAATTGAGATTAGTGCCCATTGCCTCATGCAACTTTTGCCAAAAGTGGGAGGTGAATTGAGCTCTTCGGTCAGACACGATCTTCTTTGGGACTCCATGTTGGCAGATAACTTTGGTCAGATACAACTCGGCCAACTTCTTGGCCGGGTAGGTGGTCTTGACGGGGATAAAGTGGGCGACCTTGGTCAGTCGGTCCACTATTACCCAGATGGAATCATGTCCTGCCGGGGTCTTAGGCAAACCAACGATGAAATCCATTCCTATTTCTTCCCATTTCCATTTAGGTATCTTCAAGGGCTGAAGCAATCCTGCTGGCTTCTGATGCTCTGTTTTAACCCTTTGACAAATGTCACAAACTGCGACATACTCGGTAATATCTCGCTTCATTCCAGACCACCAGTAATGATCTTTTATATCCTGATACATCTTGGTACTTCCTGGGTGGATGGAATAAGCGGACTCATGGGCTTCTCTCAAAATTAGATCTCGGATTTCTTTTTGATCGGGTACGCAGATGCGTTTTCCAAACCAAACAGTTCCTTTGCTGTCGATGGAGAACTCGGGGGCTTTTTCTTGGGTCATACTTTCCTTAATAGACACGATCTTTTCATCTACCTTTTGAGCTTCTCTGATATGATCTTCCAATGTAGGTTGAATCAGCAAAGTCGCCAGCGTTCTTGGCTTGACCATATTTATCCTTAGCTTTTCCAATTCTCGGCTTAACTCGGGGTGATGGGGCAAGTTCAGGATGGCATTGCAATGGACTTTCCGACTGAGGGCATCGGCAACAACATTTGCCTTACCAGGGTGGTAATGTATTCCAAGGTCGTAATTCTTAATCAGCTCAAGCCATCATCTTTGTCTGAGATTAAGCTCGGTCTGAGTGAAGATGTACTTCAGGCTCTTATGATCGGTGTATACTTCACACCGGTTTCCAACCAGGTAGTGTCGTCATATCTTCAAGGCATGCACTACTGCTGACAATTCTAGGTCATGGGTAGGGTAATTCTTCTCATGAGGTCGTAACTGTCTTGAGGCATACGCAACAACCCTTCCTTCCTGCATAAGCACACAGCCTATGCCTAGTCGGGATGCATCACAGTATACCTCAAAGTTTTTCCTGATATCCGGAAGGATCAACACCGGTGGGGTAGTCAGCCTTTTCCTTAATTCCTGAAAACTTTTCTCACAGGCGTCATTCCATTCAAACTTCTTCTCCTTTTTTAGCAAGCCTGTCATTTGTTTGGCAATCCTTGAAAATCCTTCAATGAATCTCCGGTAGTATCCAGCCAAACCTAGGAAACTCCTTACTTCTGTGACTGTAGTCGGGGATTTCCAAGAAAGCACGTCTCTTCCTTTGCCTAGATCCACTTCCACTCCTTGGGCAGTAACAATGTGTCCTAGGAAAGCAACTCGGTCTAGCCAAAACTCACACTTCGAGTACTTGGCAAACAACTGGTGTTCTCTTAGCTTTCCGAGAACCATCCTCAAATGTCCAACATGTTCTTGCTCGTCCTTGGAGAAGATTAGGATATCATCCATGAATACAACGACAAACTTGTCGAGATATTCCATGAATACCTTATTCATAAGGCTTATGAAGAAGGCTGGAGCATTAGTGAGTCCGAAAGACATCACTGTATACTCATACAAACCATAACGGGTCAGGAAGGCTGTCTTGGGTACATCCTCGGGTCTAATCTTCAACTGATGGTATCCTGATCTCAAATCAATCTTAGAGAAAACTTTAGCTCCTTGTAGCTGGTCGAATAGATCATCTATCCTTGGCAACGGGTACTTATTCTTGATGGTTACTTTGTTCAGTGCGCGGTAATCTACGCACATCCTCTTCGTCTTGTCCTTCTTTTCTGCTAGGAGCACTGGAGCTCCCCAAGGTGATGTGCTAGGGCGCACAAAACCTAGGTCCTCGAGTTCTTCTATCTGTTTCTTCACTTCGGCTAACTCATTAGCCGCCATTCTATAGGGTCTCTTGGATATTGGTGCTGTGCCGGATAGCAACTCTATAGAGAACTCAATCTCTCTATCAGGGGGCATTCCGGGTAGACTGTCTGGAAAGACATCAGGGTACTCATTGATCACCGGCACTTCTTCCAGAGGGACGACTTGCACAGAGCTCAGGAGAGATTGGCTTTTAGGGTTTCCAGGTGAGGCAAACTTCACTTCTTGTCCAAAAGGGCACTGCAGGGTTATGGTGCTGGTTGCACAGTCTATTCGGCCTTTGTGCTCGGCTAACCAGTCCATGCCTAGAATCAAATCCAAGCCTTGTGATTCCAGGACAATGGGGTTGGCTGAGAAACTAACTCCTTCAATTACCAGGTTAACTACAGGGCAAGATTGGTCTGACCTAAACTCCTTGCCAGGGGAGTGTATGACCATAGGTATCCTAAGGCCTTGAACATCCCAACCATACTTATCCACAAAAGATTGAGAAATAAAGGAATGCGATGCTCCAGAATCAAACAGAACAACTGCAGGTACGAAGTTGACAAGAAACGTACCCATTACAACATCTGAAGCTTCTCGGGCTGTCTCCGACTGGATATGGTTGACACGGCCTCGTCCAAAGGTAGGCATGGCGCGGGAGGCAGATCCACTATCTTGTGTAGTCGACTGTCCTCGACTGAACACAGGGGCTTTTGAAGCGCTGGCGTTGGGGCGTCTAGAGGCTGAGGGAACTTGCTTCTGGGGGCAGTGACGGGCGAAGTGACCCAACTCGTTGCAGTTGTAACATCGGCTTCCTTGGGCACTCGGGATACTCCTCTGCTGTAGGCCGGCTGGGGTAGGGCGGCTTGCACCGGTACTTGCACTGAGGGGTCGGGACTGAACAGTCGAAGCCGGGTGAGAAGCAGATGGGCGAAACATCTACTCTTGAAACTGGGGTGGGGCAAACTGACGATAAGAACTGGGGAGATTGGGCCTGGAACTCAGACCACCACGAGTCTGCATCTGGGAGGCCTTGCGCTTGCGAAAAACTTCGATATCCTTCCTTGCGTCTTCAACCACTAAGGCTCTGTTGACCATGTGCTGGAAAGTAGGGAAGTCATGGGCAAGAAGCTGGATCTTCATTGCCACATTCATCCCCTTCAGAAACCTTCTGATTTTCATCTTGTCCGTATTCACGTCCTCGGGTGCATAGCGAGCTAGGTGGTTGAACCTGCTCAGGTACTCGCTGATGCTGGAATGTCCTTGCTTGAGGTTGTTGAACTCTTCTCTCTTAATGTCTATTACTCCTTCTGGGACATGTGCAGCCTTAAAGGCTTCAACAAACTCGGGCCAGGCGATGTTGGCAGCATCTTGATGGGCAGCACAGTAGTTCTCCCACCAATCAGCGGCTGGACCTTGAAGTTGATGTGCAGCAAACTGGGTTTTCTCCATGGGTGTGCACTGCACTAGATTCAACTTTCTATCCATATCCTTCAGCCAGTCGTCAGCCTCTACTGGCTCAGCAGTCTGCGAGAACTCGGCCGGACGGGACCTCATGAAGTCGGCAAGCTTGGAGCGGCCATAGGCTTGTGTTGGTCGAACTTGATGGAGAAGAGGCTGCATTGCGGCCAGATTCTGAGCAATGCTTTGCAAGATCTGGGTCTGGATGGCCATAAGCTGCTGGGGGTCTACCGGAACCTAAGGAGGTTGGGGCAATCCTCCAGGGTTTGCTGCTGCAGCACTAAAGGTACCAAGGCCGGCTGCACGACCATTTCCGGACATCTGATCATGAGTCTGCTCCACTTCTTGTTCCTCCGTGGCGGGAAGCATGTTGTTGCGGACTGGATCTTGGTCTTCAAAACCCAGGCGAGCTGGAGCACGAACATTACGGCGCTGACGTTCTGCCATCAGGTCCTAGAAAAGGGCAACCAAGGGAGAAAGGCTCAGCAAGGATATCGGCAACCAAACCGATGGAACAGATGAAGGAGCAACAAGATCAGCAAGATGGATTTCAAGCAGCAGAACAAAGAACATACTCGGGAACCCAGCCACAACGAAAAGACGACAGATAGGGCACTGGAACCTAAGGGCTTGCGCAGGAACCAAAGGTAGGGAGATAGCCAAGAGTTTAGAAACATTTCCAAAATCTACAAAGTAGAGAAAGATACTCAGACAAGTCCTAGATTTTTTTTTTTGCAAATAGTATAGTTTTCAAAATAAGATCCTCAAGGACATCTACACGCGTAGGGTTTCGCTCCTAGGGCCAACCTTTGCTCTGATACCACCTCTTGTCGTGGCGCTCCCAACTAGGTGGAAGCCCACCATGTGCATACAGCACCCGATCCCAGGATCAGTAGTCGGGTACGCACAACAGTCATTAGTGATACAACTCAGAGTTACAATAATTACATAACAGAATACATACATATATATACAAAGGGATTCCATCCAGGATAGACCCCGGATGGACAAAAGCATCAACAGGTAAACTAACGAGGACAGCACAGACAGGGCGGAAGCTGGACAAAAACTACTCCACAGGCTCGGTTGGGAACTAGGCTCAAAACCTCAGAAGTCTTCGTAGTCGGCCTGGTCTTGGAGGTACTCGGCGGTAGTCGGGTCTTCGTCTTCTTCTCCAAAACCTACTATACATATATATGAACAAGGGTGAGTACTTTCGTACTCAGCAAACCGGGAAAAGATGCCATGTCGGTCAGACAAAGAGGCTAAGAGTTTTATTTGCGAAAAACTGCCTTTAGAAACACTTTTCTTTGCAAACACTAGTGAGTTCCAAATTTTAGTTGTCGGAAAGAGGCTCACGCCTCGATCCATTCCGCAAGTTGCTTTTCAACAACTCGCCACTTCATGAATCAAGTATATCCATATCACCTTTTAATTCGCATTTGTCGGTCCGGTGTGTCCCGAGTAGCTACAACCACTCGTTGACCCTGAGACTCGGCTACAACCAAATCTCAGCTATGGCACTTAATGCCCGCTACGCTGGCTACAACCAGCTAGCTCATCTGCTGCCCTGGCTACAACCCGGGGGCTCAAACATTGCTGCCCTAGCTACAACCCGGGAGCATAAACTTTCTCGTCTTCTGGCTACAACCCGAAGACTCAACTTGCTCAACTGCCGCCCTGGCTACAACCCGGGGGCTTAAATTTGCTGCCCTGGCTACAACCCGGGAGCATGATCTACATCCTGTTTACTTTTCACACACTTGCTTATGGTGCTTAACACCCCGGATCACACAGACCTGTTTCTGGCCACACAGGCCTTCCGTCTGCTTACTCGGCAAACTCTGGACACGGTTCCCTTCCCATCAAACACTTGTTCACAAACCACAGGCAAGCAAATCTACGCTATGGGAATCACCTTACATCGCCCTTAACCGTGGGCACGGCTGTTCGAACAGTTCTGCTAAACTCTGCAGAGGGTGTACGCTTTACCCATCCGACACGAAACTTACACCGAGTACTGGCCTGTACCCGAAAGTTCGTGACAAGGCCATTTCCAAAGCCAGTCCAGGGTTATCCAATGCCAGCCAAAGGATCCACACAGGATCAGTGCTTCAGAATGGCTACAACCACCTTCAGCACCAGGGCTCACGAGCCACAACTCAGATGAGTCCACTCCAGTCGGCACTGAACTTACCTAAACCTACAATTTACTCGGCCAGGGGCATCCCATAATGCCCGTATGATCGTACTGTAAGATGCTCGGATGGAATTCCCAAAGAAAACGGTCCTTAATGATAATACATAGCCAAGCCACACATGCACTGTCTCTGTACATCAAGATTTTCACAAACCTTTATTTATTTCACAAAACCTGCCGATACGCCAAGTATCGGGTTTTCCAAACAGTTTAGTAAAACCCATTGTTTTCCCAAACAACAAACAACGTTGCGGGGCTAAGCCATTCTACTCAGCATCCGAATCCATAGATGGGATGCTAACGTGACATTTGTGGGGCTCTCAAAGGAGAAAATACATCAATATCCTATCAAATAAGTGCTACTACTGGGTAGGTCTATCGGTTGCACTTGCAAACCGAGGCCGATCAGTTAAAGTGTGAACTAAACATGCATATTTTACAAACAACATAGTTTTGCATATATAGGAGACAATATGATCAAAGAGGCTTGCCTTGTTCCAAAGAAGAATCTTCCTCGACGAAGACGGCTTCGGGATCGTCCACCGGTTCAGGCTCTGAACAAGCAGAAAGGAAACACTGATAAGCAAGAAGGGCAAAACACCAAGAAAAAGGATCAACGAAGTAGTCGGCTGAACCAGGCTTGCGAACCGGGCGACAGAGCTCCGAAGCTTGAGAGGAGAAGGACTTAGTAGATCTGGCCGGGTTGCAAAACACGAGAATGAGGAGGCACTGATGGCCTTATATAGCCAGTGTGCAAAGCTGAGGCACGGTGGTGCTGGGCAACGGATAGGGAGAAAAAGTCAAGCTGAACTGACAGAGGGATATGACAGGGATTGACTTTGGAGTCCGGGTGGCCGGTGGAGTTGGTAGGTACTGTAGCGGCGATGAGACACTAAGGTCAAAGCAAGGACGGGTTGGAGAAATCTCACTGACAGGGCTTTGGACTGACCACTGGTCCAAGCGATGCAGCGGGCTATTGTCTACTGGTCCGAACGGGGCTGCGGGCAGGTGAAGACTGATTCTTCACTACTTCGGTAGTCGGCGTCCAACGGGCGGGCATATCTCGGGTGAGGCGATGGAACAACAGGTAAAGTAACCAGGTAGTCGGCCACTTCACAGGCTTACTCGGCAGCAAGAAGGTCCGAGTAAGACAAAGGAAAGGGCAGGATACGAGGACGGAGTAGCAATCTACTCGGCTCAAGGAAGAAGTTAGTCGGCTGGCCGGGGAGAGAAAAAACGGAGGCACAACTGATAGGATAGGAAAGGATTAAGATCCTGAAAACAAGTTTCAACAGGGAAAAAGAAAACGGGTCGTTACAGCCGAGATCTCCTCAACGCGGTGAAGCTCGGGGTAGCGGCAGCGAAGCTTCGCACGAGCTAAAACGGCGGCAAACGGCGGCCGAAGATGGTGCATGGTGGCGGCACGAGGGGATCACGGCGAAGTAGCCGCTCCGGCAAGCTTCGGCCCTAGGGAGGTGGTGGTCGGGGCTCCTGGAGGGCTAGCGAGGCTGGTGCAGGGAGCGGCAAAAACTGGCGCGACAGGGGATCACGGCGAGCGGCGGCTGGAGCGTGCGGGGCGGTGGAGCTCTCGGGCGCGGTGCGAGGGACGGCCTCCGGTCAGTCCCAGTGGCAAGGAGGCGGCGACTGAGGACCTACCCCTTGTGGCAAAGCTGGTGGGGCCAACGGCATAGCATGGAGCGGCCAATCACGGCGGCAAATGCCGGGTGGAGGTGGGTAACGGTGGAGGCGTGAGGCGTTCGCGACGGAGGGCAACCTAGATGGCACAGGAGAGCTCGGGAAACGAGGGAAAAAGGCGAGGGAGGCAGCGGGGTTCCATTTATGGCCTTGGAAGGCGTGCTCAAGGCCAAAGTGAGGCAGATTTTGGCCAAGAAGGGGCACCGGCCACGGTGACGTCATGGGGGCGTGGTGCTCCACCCTGCGCCGGACTTTGTGGGAAGGAGTGGGGGAGAGGACGAAGAATGGGCGGCGACTGCATCCCTACGGTTGACCTGCATAGGTGGAAGCACTGGCGCACGGGACTGCGGGATCGACGGCGAGCGCAGCGACGTGGGCGTTGTGGCTGGCTTGGCCGAGGTAGGAGATGGACCTGACAGATGGGCCCCGGTCCCACCTGTCGGCGAGAAATGGAGGGCGTCTGAGCTGGAACACGCGGAAGGGCTATTGGGCTGCTGGGCCGACGAGCTGGCTGCTGCGGACGGGCGCACGGTGGCGGATGGGCCGCTGGGGTGGGCCGGCTGGTTAGGCCATAAAGGAGAAAGGGAAGGAGCGGGGAGACTGGCCGGGAGGACGGCCTGAGGCAAGGATGGGCCGGAAGTGGCCCGGAGCAAGGGGAGGGATTTTAATTTGATTTCTCCATTTAAATATTCACTGAAATGCACTTTGTGCTATTAAAATTAGGATTTGTGCTCTGAAAATTCCAAAAAAAATCTAGAGAGTATTTTTAGGGCATGGAGAAATTAAAAAAAATTCCCCGATGCATGATTTTTCATAGGAAATTTTATTTCTCGTATTATTCCACTTGTTAATTGCGTTGCAATTTAATGTAATTTCTAGGAATCGATTATTAAATAATTTTTAAATCCCTGAGCAAAATCAGGGCGTGATATTTATGTAATTCAATCATAAATATATGCAACTGTATCTAACGATTCTTATTTTAGTTTTTATATAAAACAAATCATTTAATGGATTTATTTTTTAAAACATTTGACTAGTAGCACATCACATTGCCACGCGGAGGCACGGGAGGTTTTGGCCGAAGGAACAGCTAGGAGCAACTACATATAGCCATCACATTGCCACGCGGTTTTCCTCGCACATCGACGCCGTACCGCTCTCTGTGCAGCGAGCCCCTTGGTCCGCACGAGCACCCACTTCCGCCATGGACTCCGGATACTCCTCCGCCAGGACCAGGATGCATGTCGTGGTCTTTCCGTGGCTCGCCTTCGGCCACCTTCTCCCGTGCCTCGACCTCACCGAGCGCTTGGTGTCGCGTGGCCATCGCGTGTCGTTTGTCTCCACGCCGCGGAACATATCCCGCCTCCCGCCGGTGCGGCCCGCGCTGGCGCCGCTCGTCTCCTTCGTGGCGCTGCCGTTCCCGCGCATCGATGGGCTCCCCGACGGCGCCGAGTGCACCAACGACATTCCCCACGACAAGTTCGAGCTCCACAGGGAGGCCTTCGACGGGCTCGCCGCGCCCTTCTCGGAGTTCTTGGGCACCGCGTGCGCCGACTGGGTGATCGTCGACGTCTTCCACCACTGGGCCGCAGCCGCCGCCGTCGAGCACAAGGTTCCACCAGATCCGACTAACTCAATCTTTGCAGTAACCTTAATTACATAACTCCATTATTCATGCTGCGTTATTTGCAAAAAGGTGCCATGTGCAATGATTTTTCTGGCCTCTGCACATAATATCGCTCCCATGGCCGACCGACGGCCCGAGCGAGCGCAGTCGCCTGCGGCTGGTGGACAGGGACGACCGGCGCCGGCACCAACGTTCGAGGTGGCGAAGGAGAAGTTGATACACACCAAGGGCTCCTCGGGAATGTCTCTGGCGGAGCGCTTCTCCTTGACACACTCGAGATGCAGCCTCGTTGCCGTACGGAGCTGCGCCGAGTTCGAGCCGGAGACCGTCCCGCTGCTGTCGACGGTCCGCGGCAAGCCTATTGCCTTCCTTGGCCTTATGCCGCCGTCACATGAAGGCCGCCGCGAGGACAGCGAGGACGCCACCATCCGCTGGCTCGACGCGCAGCCGGTCAAGTCCGTCGTGTACGTCGCGCTGGGCAGCGAGGTGCCACTCAGTGTGGAGCAGGTGCACGAGCTCGCGCTCGGGCTGGAGCTCGCCGGGACGCGCTTCCTCTGGGCCCTGAGGAAGCGCAGTGGCGTCTCGGACGTCGAGCTCCTCCCCGCCGGCTTCGAGGAGCGCACGCGCGGCCGCGGCTTCGTTGCGACGGGATGGGTTCCTCAGATGAGCATACTGGCGCACGCCGCCGTGGGCGCGTTCCTGACTCACTGCGGCTGGAACTCGACCATCGAGGGGCTCATGTTCGGCCACCCTCTCATCATGCTGCCGATCTTCGGCGACCAGGGACCGAACGCGCGGCTAATCGAGGCGAAGAACGCCGGAGTGCAGGTGCCAAGAAACGACGGCGATGGATCGTTCGACCGAGAAGGCGTCGCGGCGGTGGTTCGGGCCGTCGCGATGGAGGAAGAAAGCAGCAGAGCTTTTGCAGCTAATGCCAAGAGGATGCAGGAGGTTGTCGCGGACAGGGCCTGCCATGAAAGGTACATCGACGGATTCGTTCAGCAACTGAGATCTTAGGAGTATTGGAATTCCCACGAGGTACACCTTAGGAGATCAATGAAATAAAGGCTGTCATTTGGTAGTAGCTAGTGCACTTCCCCGAGATTCACAGGTGACCAAGAAAAAACAATCATCCTGGTTTATATCTTTTTTTTTCTCGCTGTTTATCGATGCGATATCTCAAACGAATTTAAATTTGATCTTGAAACTTTACGCGGTTTTCTTATCATATTTTCTAACGTGTTTTTTAAGAAAAAAGTAAAACTTTTATGCGGTGGTTTCAAGGTTTGCACGTATGTTTTATAAAAGCCGTGATGTTATATACTTCCCTCTGTTGAAAATATAAATTAATATTTATAACTACGTATTTGAGAGATAGAGATGTTTTAATATATAGCTAGAAATACTTATATTTTAAAGTGGATCGAGTAAATTGCGAGATACCAAACTTTACTAGATTATTATTTTATCCGGTTCACTAACACTCCCCTTGTTGTTGTTGTATTATGTTCTTGGTGTGCTTATGTAGTCGGCTGGTGCAACGTGTAATCACATGGCTCTGGTTTATGTGATTTGCATTATACCTAATTAATGTTATATATCACGTATTATTGTAACTTTTCGTTTTCGGCCAGATCAACGACTAAATATGGGTTTTTCTTTTGTAATATCAGCAATAAAAAATCTCGTATTAAGCCCGTCGCCTCGGGTGTCCCATCTATCTCGCCACTTGATAGTCGCATTGGACCTAAATCCGCATCGCCGCCCCCCTTGCTCCTGTGTCTCCGGCGTCCGCGACAGTGACAAGGGGAAGGGATCTGTCTCTAATGTGGATATAAGTTTTAGGGTCTTTTCTTTGTAAAATCTTTAGTAGATCTATTAGCTAGTCTAAGGATGGTAATTTTATTGACGGGTTCAGGTATCTGTAGATATCACGTCTAATGGATATGAACATGGATTTAATTTTTAGCCGTGGACATGTCCGTTCGAGACCCGAGAACCTAGTAGGCTTTCGCCAGGTTTTATATTTTATCCGTGACACATGCCTGATCCGGTATATATGTTGAACACTTGAAGGTCTTGAATTTTGATAAAATTATACTAGTTTTGTGATAATTTGTGTTGCTCTTTTGATAATTGTGTTGCTATTTGAACTATTGGTGATAATTTTTATATTATTGATTATGTTACTCTTTATTAAATTACCTATCTATAAAGATATTATTCATGTGAGATCCATTGTGTGCCCACCGGGCATACCTATGTCCGCGCTGGACATGGATACGGGTATGGAGTTCTACCCACTAATCTTATCTGGCGTGGATCGGATAGATGAAGTCAGGTGCCGGGTCACGCATGATTTTGCTTTGCTCGCGTCTGATCTGGCCTGTCGTTATTCCTAAGCTAATCTAGGGTTTGTCTTCCATAGGGTTAATGGGGTTAGATTTGTTCAGAGTATTTAGGGCTTTCTCTCTTTATCGGTGGCTACTTTGTTTATGAGATCTTCGCGACAAAGATTTGGAAGGTATTATATACATGCCAAAGTTACCAATCATTCAATTGGTGGCACCGGTGCCCAATGTGTTTGGTTACATCGGTTAAGGAGTAGATGAATGAAGATGGCGTGCGATGCTCGTTCATATATCTTTGTATGTGTTGAAGTTGGTCACTACTATGGCTATATTCGTCTGCTCACATCTCCTATGGCGTTAGTCTCTTTGATATATATTTTGGTATAGCACTTATTTCTCTATTTCGTCAATTTTCTTTTGCAAAGACACAATGATGAAGCAATGAGGTGGGATGGCACGATCAGATGGACCAACGAAAAGTATGGAGTAACTAGAAGTTTTTTTTTATGAAACAAAGGACAGCTACAAGTTGTGGTCCCATATTTCTTCCGCTCCCATCCAACCTATTGCGCGCGTGCATTAATTCCATCTCCAGCTGTGCACAAGAATTGGCTGCAAGATACAAAATATCTCAGTAGGTAGCTAGCATTATATTGGCCGTATCAAGCAATCATGCACGCGTGCCCTATTCCGCCATGGACTCCGGCTTCCTCCTACGCCGCGGGTGCACACATCGTGATATATGCCCGCGGTTCCCATTCGGACACCTGCTCTCCCATGCCTCGACCTCGCCCGCGCCGGAGACACCGCGTGTCATTCGCTCGTGTCCGCGACGCGGAGCTGGCTTTCCTATTGTTGTTTCCGTTGTCCTCCGCGTCCGCGGTCTTAAGACGTAAACATGCCCGCACACATCTTGTCCGATCAGTTTTGATGTGGACCCTGCCAGCCATTAACAACCCAACCATGGCTTTGTCTGTGTCCTCCCACTGGTCAACAAAACTCCAGAAATTTCGTGCAGAAGATAGGCTTTGAGCACAGGATCTAATAGCATCTTCAATAAAAATCTAAAAATGAGTTCTCAAAAATCTTAGGTGGAAATTATTTTAAAAAATTTTAAGCTTAAAAAGTTTTACCATCTCAAAAAAACCTAAAAATTAGATACCAAAAATTAATTTATTAGCCACGTAGAATAGACGGATCTAGTGTTTGTTTATGATCCTTTTCTTTTGATGATATTGTGCCCCATGCGAACACCGATCGAGAGGATTCTTATTGACGCCGCTACTCCTTGGCTCCAGAGAACACGTCATCATCCATAGTGTTCTTGGTGGAAGACTTTACCGTCAGCCTGTGAAGAAACAAAAACCCCTTTCGATCCTCTAGCCGAACATGTCATCAATCGCGATCGATGGAAAGACAGATTGACGAAGGCTTGTAGCTGTGTGTGGATCAAGCGACTATGACAGCCGGCGTAAAAAAATATGCGTGGGCGAAAGGCGTTGGAGGAAGAAAAGCCATGGACGGAGAATTCCTAGCGTGTGAGCAGTGAAATTTTTTCACGAGAACAGTGATTAGATACGTCAATAGATTTTCTAAATCTGGCTTACTTTTAGGTTAGGATTAGATAAGAAAAATCTTTGAAGATAGGTTTGGGTATACGTTGAAGCCCAATTTTTTTATCTTAAATCTCAAATTTTAATTTTTAGGAAACTCTTTAAAACTTTTTGTAAGACCTATCAAATATATAGATAAACCAGATGGGCAAATGAGTTCTTTGTATTTTTTTCAGCTCGAGCCGATTGGAACCACCTAATGCATAATGCTTCGCTGCTTCTCTGAGCTTTTAAACTTTTGAGCTGGTTAGGTGATTATTGATTCTCTTTGATAGCTGGAAAAACCTGTTTTATTGTATGTTTTATTTTCTAAATAAATAAGCTTTGCCAATAGTATTAGTTAACGCAAGTCTCTACTATTATAATCAAATCTTTCATCTGTCGAACGACACCTGATGCTCGTATTCATCCTAGTTTTCGAAATCGCTCAACAAGATTTCCAGGCGACACTACCAATTACGAGTCCACCAAAACCACACAATTTTAATATAGATAGCATCCAAATCCAAAACTCAAAATTCATGATTGTTATGCACCCGCTCAACATCCAAAAGAAAAAAAAAATCCTCCAATCCTCAATTAGAAAACTCCCCTAAGATAGCATTCAAAACCCCCAAAAGAAATTAATTTCCTCTTCAATTCCTCCTTTGTGTAAGAGCGAACAACCTCCACCCTCACGTGTGGGTTGTTGGCCAGAAAAATCATAGCAAAACCCCCCAAAAAATCAATTTCCTCTTCAATTCCTCCTTTGTGCGGAAGAGCGAACAACCTCCACCCCTACGTATGGGTTCTTAGCCAAAAAAAATCATAACAAAGCATACACGCAAACCAAGAACAATAAAGGAGAAAGACCACCTCGCGACACCTGCTGCGTCGTGCGCTGGCGCCGGGAGGAAGAGGCAGAGGCACGGTCGTGCGGTACTGCACGGGGTGTGAGCAATGCAACACGCAGTCGCTCGAGCAACAACAGAACGGCAACGAATGGATGGGGATTAGGGTCGGAGTGGACTGGGCTGTTCTTTTTTCTCTCTCTCTCCATACGGGTTGGCTGGTTAGGGCTAGCTTCTTCGTTGGAACCGTATAAGCCCATTATGCTTAATTAGCCAGCCAATGCTATATAAATAAATACACTGCATATAGGGAAGGCTTTTACGAGTAGCTATACTTATTAATCATCCAATCCCAATTTATCATCTTCCTATTCTGTATATACATACCTCTTGGTTTTTTAATGTTTGACGCTGTTGATTTTTGAATATAAATTTGACCATTTATCTCTTTCAAAACATTTCTACAAAGATGCAAAAATATAAGGCATGGTTAAAGTACCTTTAATAACAAAATAAATCATAATAAAATATGTGATAATTAAATAATTTTCTGAATAAGACGAGATAAACGTATGTCTAAAAATCAATGGTGCCAAACATTAAAAACCGGAGGGAGCATATTTTTGCATCTAATACTTTTTTTAATAAATCAAAAATGATTTCTTCCTCTTTCCCAAATGTATTTAGGACATATAGGAGTTTCTATTACTACAAAATCTACGGTAGGAGTATATTGATGCGACGGCGTAGACTAAACCTACAAACAATTACTAATTTGTTTAATTTCAAAGCTACATTATGAATAAGTTATTATTATTCAATACTATTTTTCTCCAAAAGATCAAATTTTTATTAGAGAGTACTTGAAGATCAAATTTTTATTGAAGTTGGTCACATCCTTGTTGGAGTCACTCGCTCGCACAGATCTAGAAATCATATATATATATATATATATCATTTTCACACACACTAATTTTCTTGCTGTATATTACTATTCACAGCACTCAGGTTACTGTTCTAAAATTACTGCTCACAATTACTGTTCACACTTTCAAATTCTTAGAATATTTTATGAATGGCGAAACCACTGGTACAGCCGGGTGTAAGACAATTAGTTGTGTTATCCTACTCGGTACTCACCATATTTATCACTTATTTGTTTTTAGAAGCAACTTTTTTAGATATCTCTAGTCATATTTTTTCTGACAGAGAGTTTATCTTCTCCCCAGGCATATTTCCATTTTCTTCTTAGATAGAATTAACCAATTTTGTTCTATCTTTCTAAAAAAGATTTCAAGGTGAGCAATATGCTCCTTATACGTTTTTAAAAACATCAGCAAGTCATCTATATAGACTAATATAAAATCTTGGTTTTCGTTAAATATATTTTGTATTTTTCTTTGGAATAAAGCAGGCACATTTTTTAAGCCTAATGGCATTACAAGCCATAGTGTCCCTGAGGACAGGTGAACGCAGTCCATTCTATGGATTTTTCTGTCATCTTTACTTGCCAAAAATCAGCTTTCAAGTCAAATTTAGAGAAATATTTACTATCTTGTATTCTGTTGATCGATTCTTGCTTATTTGGGATATTATAGGCATCTTCTATAGTATTATCATTTAACCTTTTATAATTGATGACCATTCTGGATTTACCTCTAACTTCTTCGGCATGGTTTCTTACTATAAATGCTGCTGATCTATGTGGACTCCTGTTTTCCCTTATTGCTCCTAATTTTAACAATTCTTCTATATGTATTTTAAATTCCTCTATATCCTTTAGAGTTGCTTCTATTGGGCATGTTTTAATTATATAGTCCGGATTTATTATATTAATTTTGCAAATAATTGAATTTTTCTCCCAGTATTTCATAGGGATTTCTCCTATTATTTGAATGTCTTCTAGTCTTTGAATAACCTTTTCAATATTTCTTTTAGACTTTATATCTCTATACCAATTTGGAGTAAATGATTGTAGTCCTATTGACATATAGTATTCTTCTATATTTTCATTAAACTCATGTTGTATGCTTCTAGGGTCAAGGCTATCAAGGTTGGAAGAGAAGGAGGTTCCACCACGCTTTCGTACTTCTGAAATATATAAAACATTGTCTTAGTAAGGGATGAATATAATCCCTTGCTCATGTATTACTGTGGTTTGTACCAACCATTGTAAGAATTTTAAACCTATTATCATATCATCATTTATCATTAATAAATCTCTTATTGTAAGTTCATCTATTATATATCTTGTCCCATTAATATATACATCGATATTATAAGCTAACTGGTTATGAATTTTCTTTATTTCTGACATATCTGTAGAAACTACTGCTTTATTATCATCAATTGTATGAACTATTTCATGACATTTTATGAAGAACTTATCGTGAATAATATTCTTTGTACATCATGTGTCTACTAATGCTAGTATTTTATATGATACCTTTGATGATAGCTTTACTTTGCTGGTATCCTTATTCCTACTATTTCTTTGAAAGACAATTTTACTGTATACTTATTTCCAAAATTGGTAATTGCATCCTTTATTTGAATTATCTTGGAAGTATTACTGTCTTTTAATGTTATTAATTGTTCTTTGAATTCAGTGTTCTGTAGAGCCTTTATTTCAGGTAGAGCCTTACTTTCACAATTATTTTTTAAATTTTCTAATTCCGCTTCTAATTTGTTTATTCTATTTTCTAAAACTCGTACCCTGCTGGAGAGTATCCTGTCATCTGATTCTAATTCCACCTCTTTTCTCCATTTTTGTTTGTTTATTCTTATACATTCAGCACAAACTTGTTTTAGACATATACTACAGGTGACTCTATTTTCTTGGCTAGGGTAATAGATAAAAAAAGCTCATTTAATATTGTAATCACCTTTTTCTCTAATACAATCATGTTCACAACTTAATTGATCCATTATTTCAATTTTCATTCCTGCTAGTTCGTCAATTAAATCTATTTTCTTCCTCACTCGACTCATATTCTTCATTAGTATTCTCGATTTCATCTGTTTCTATGATAGAATATATAGATTCATCATCCTTTATTTCATCATCACATACTAATATATTTTCGTTTACACTATCTATAATTAGTACTCGCTCTTGTTCTTCATACTTACTCGAGTACCTTTTTTGGTCTTTATTGGGACATGTTTTACTTAAGTGATCAGGAGAATTACATATGAAACATCTGCATGTCCTATCATATGTTTTCTTAGGATTATATCTTCTCACATTTCTTTTATGTAGAAACGGGGCTCTATTATCTGATCTTCTTAGAAAGTATCTTCGTTTTGTTCTAATATTATTACTATTTCTATTTTGAAATTTATTATTTCTTTTAATTTTAGGCTTATCCTCCCCATATGACAACGGTATCAGTACTATATTGTTGCAAAAATTATAGTCAGAGTATTTCATAGATCTTTGGGCTTGTATTCCTGTACATATTTTTCTTATCTTTAAATACAAAGGTTATTGCTTGTGAGATGTTAATTTCGGCTCCTTCAGTTTCCTTTTTATATTCTTCAAAAATCATGCTTCTTAATGGGTCAGGTAATTTATTGAAATATCATTCAACTATGCCTCTGTTATATCCTTGCTTAGCAGTCGTTGCGTTATATAAATAATGCTAGGAGAACTCTTTTATGACTTTCTAGCTTGTTAATGTTAATTTCACTATTTCATTTAATCTTTCATTCTGTAAGGTTGTATACCCTAATTCTGGATCTTCAGCTATAACAATGTTAGATATCACATTTGCAAAGTTATACGGATTGCTACCAGCTCTTTTTAGTTCTTCATAATTATTAGGATTCTTTTCAACCCATTGTTCCCATAGAATCTTGGCAGATTCACCTAAAAATGTTTCTAAGTAAGTTATCATATCTTCTACCTTGTTTCCTATATTGTGTTGGTTTTGTATATATTTTTGAACTATTAACCCTTTCCAGATGCAAATAATGTTTGGCCAATCAATGGGGTCATGTGCAGCTAAATTTAATATAGCACTATCACTCTTTTGATTTTGAAACTTCACTGATCTCTCAAATTCTCTTCTCTTAGTACCCATATGTTTATATTGTCCAGGGATGTAATTATATGAATATTCTTCTCTTTTTGGCGGCCATTTTCCTGCTGCTCTTGTTGATCTCTCTCTTTCTCCTTCATTTTTTACAGAGCCCTCACCATATCTCTTTCTCTTTCCTGTTTCTAAGTCTACTTCCATAGCTTCCATTGCATTGTCTAAATTTTGTAGACCTATATCGTCTAAAGAGTTTATAAAATCATTATATTGTTCTGAACCATCTTCTATTTCTTCTATATTTCCTCTTTCTTGTACTAGTCTCATTTCTTCTTCATAGCTTTCTAAAAGCAACCTCTCGTTCTCTTCCCATTGCTCTTCTTCACTTAATTCCTTTTTAATCCTCTATTTTTCTTTATTATTATTTATTTCTTTCAATTCTTTTTTGTTCAATTTTACTTTCTTGGATCATGGGGACTTCTACAACCATGTCTTTATCCTTTTTCGATTTCTTTAGTCTAGCTAGTTCTCTATAAAAACAAAGTTCTTTATCCCTTCTTTTAGGCCATTCGCTCTTCATAGAATTATTATATTCTATAGATATTTCTTTTAATTTATCCTCATAGTATTTTATTTCACTTTTTTGATCTAACTTTTCTATGAATTCAGAGATGCTATACCTTCTATTGTCTATGATATCTTTATCAGTAGTTTCTGCATCTAGGTCATCTGCAGCTCTAGGCTTATAATTGATAAACCTAATACTGGTATTTCTTTTATTATTCTGGTAACTTATGTAGTTTTTGGGCTGGCTTAAAATTTTACTTTCTATTAAATCACTGATATTCAATTCTTCTCATGCTCTTTCTTCAGAACTTATTTTTAATGGGCTCATAAATGTTATGCCTTTAGATTGCATACTCTCTATAACATCACTTACATTTACTTTATAACTAGAGACACTTCTATTAGTTAGTCTTCCTATGAATTCTATACTTATTAGCAAATTTGTCCCTTTAAATTCTTCATATCCCTTTGTTTGAAAAACAAAACTCATTTTATCTATAAATTCTTTTACGGGCATCATTAAGTCTGGGGCTATATAGGTTATCAATCTATTCTCATTCATATCTCCTTCTAAGAAACCTAATGCTCATTTATCTATTGTGTCCCATCTTTTATCCAGCAAGGTTATTAACACTTTTGCTCCTAATTTCTTTCTTGTCATGCCTTTGATTACTATTATATACATACCTTGGTGAATATACTTATAACCTGTATATTTTAATCCATTTTCAAATTTCTTAGCTACAATTTTTAATTCGACTGGCTTTGTTAAAATACTTAATTCTACTTCTCTAGATATTCTGTATAACCCATTTTTATTTTCAAAAAACCCCATACAGTATATCTGTTGAGGTTTTATTGCTCTTAAGGTGTCTCTCTAATATCTTTCAAATTGCTTATCCAAATCTGCAATATCTTCTAAATCATCTATTTCCTCATATTTATTCTTTTCCTTATCAGCATTGCTAAAGGTTTTGTCTTCTCTGCTTACTATTCTCCTAAGGAGACTCCTAGATAAGTCCATTTTTCTGAGTTTATAGCTTGTGAAGAAGCAACTATTCCTGATGAGGCCAAAACTATTTCTTTATTACCTTGTTTAGGAAGTTTTTACTTCTTTTATTAGCTTTTTAATCTCGAATATTTGTTGGTCTAGATTTTTTAGGTCTCCTATGATATTCAGCACTTTTTCCGTATTTAAAACTTTGTCTACCTTTTTACTCAAAGGAACAAAATCTTCCTTGATGTAATCACTATTTTGCCTTTCCTTAAATTCTTCTAGCAATTTTAATGTAGAATTTAGCTTCTTGTTAAATAGGGAGAATTGTTCTTCGGCTTTCTTATGTTCCTTATATAACCCTTCAAATTTTAGCTCCAAATCGTCCTGTCTTTTGCCCCAATTTAGATAAAAATTATATATTAAATCGACAATTAGATTTAGTTGACTATTATTAGAGTGCCAACTATGGTCTTTAGTATGATTCAATCTACACCTTAAACTAATATTCTCCTTTGTGTTTATTACCTTTCCAATATTAACTTCTAAATTTAAATATTTTAGCTTTTCAATGATGACCAGGATCTGATACCACTTTCACACACACTTTCTTGCTGTATATTATTGTATATTACCGTTCACAATTACTGTTCACTCTTTCAAATTCTCAAGATCTTTTATGGCTAGCGAAATCACTGGTACAGCCGGATGTAAGACAATTAGTTGTGTTATCCTACTCGGTACTCACCATATTTATCACTTATTTGTTTTTAAAAGTAACTTTCTTAAATATCCCTATTCATATTTTTTCTGATAGAGAGTTTATCTTCTCCCCAGGCAGTTCCACCTGAAGGGAACACTTCTCTACCGATAATGGTTCTCCTGATGCCTATATGAGATGCAGGCTATAAATGAGAACTATCAAAGATGTTTCTCATATATATATATATATATATATATATATATATATATATATATATATATATATATATATATATATATATATATATATATATATAATTTATTAGAGGCGTAGCGACTGACACGGACGAGATGATGCCACCACGTAAATGTCGCTTGTGTGTGCGACACTGCTGCTAGATGAAAGTGTATCTACCCCCCACGTGGATTTTGGTTGATTAATGACAAAATGGTTAAGGAACTAATGATTCTATTGAGCTATGTACAGCAATTAGTCCTAGGTTGCTTAGGATGATGCATAGAGACCCCTACAAACCTAATGCAATATGACGAGAAGACTAGACACTTGTTTAACATTTCTTTTATGTTGTTGAATTTGAGTCTAGGCAAGCTGTACTATCAAGGGGATTCCAAACAATGGCTCATATCTAACCAAGTGCTCAAGTTCATATCTTTTTTAGAAGAGAGACACTGTTGTACAACACTTGCACGGGTTTTGGGGTGTTTTTAGTCGTGTTGGTCGAAAGTTCCGGCCATCTGGGTTGGAACCCCTCTCTCAGCCTCGTGCTAAGTGTTGGTCAAAAGTTCCGGGTCCTAGGGATCAGAACTTTTGGGCCCTGTTTCTGCGAGTAACGGCTACATGACATAAGGATGTGGGTTTTTAACCCCTCCATCCCCTCCAGGGCAAGGTTGGCAATTTCACTTTCGTTTTTTTATCTCCATGCTTCTCCTATGGTTCCAAGCCCTCCTCTACCTAGCTCTTGAGCTCCCATGGTAGTTTAAGGATAGATCTAGGTGGTTTGTGAGGTATTACACTTGAGAGAGAGCTAGGAAGTTCTTGAGCACTTGGGGATTGACGTCGGGCTACTGTTTGGAGCCTATTACTCTTAGAGGGTGACCTCCTAGATAGTTAGGTGTCGCCCGCGAGCATCCTCAAGCTATGGATTGACCCGGGCAAGTTTGTGAGAGTGGACCTCGCCTTCGAAAGGAAAAAAAGGTAACTTTGAGTGAGAACTGAGCTGATTTTCGTGGTCGCTTGGTTAGGCAAGGGGTTAATCGAGACCTAGCTCCCAGAAGCTTTTCAACAGATACGTAGGATCTTTGTGATGTGAACTTTGGGTAAAAATCATTTGTTCTTCACTCTAATTGCTCTCTGTGTGATTTGCTCTCTAGCTTTTCTTGTTCCTATGATATATTTTTGTATTGAGCTTGTCGGTGAAACGGGACTGGGGGCCCCAGATTCCCCCGGGACGCGTGGATCTTTGGCCACGTCAGCCCCTCCGGGGCCCACATTCTGCACAAGCAATGGCCGGCTAAGGCCGTTTTCCCGCTAAGTGCCCGGGCCCGAGCACTATCCGGGCCGGGTGCACCTTTCCCGGGCGCGTCGCGATGACCGCTCGCATCCACCTCGGGCCCCGTGGCCCGGGGACATTCCCGGGCCCAGGTCTCGCCCCCCGGTCCCGGGACCCACAGGCTCGCTCCCGGGGCGCGTCCCCGGGGCACATTACTGGGACATCGCCGGGCCCCGGGTCTCGCCCCCCGGTCCCGAGACCCACAGGCTCGGTCCCGGGGTGCGTTCCTGGGGCACATCGCTAGGGCATTCCCGGGCCCGGGGCGCGCTTCCCAAGCCCGGGGCTCATAGCCTCGGTCCCCGAGGAACTCGGCGCCTTGTGCGCACGGAGGGCTCGATGAGCTCTCTGCCCCGAGCACGAGCCTGACTCGAGCGGATCAACTCTCCAACTACCTGCATTAATGACGAGGCGACGGGGCATGTCGCGCCTGTCGCCCGCTTGGACACGCGTGGGCTCTCATGATGGCCCCCCGTGGGCCCGCTCCTTGTGCAGTCAAAGAATATTTGACTAAGAGGGCTTCGGTTTTCCACACTCTGGCGGCGATGGCATGCGCTGTCACATCTTCATGAACTAGCCGCCCCCAGTAGCCGAGCAACGTGACGACTAGACGTGTCGAACCGACTCCGGCGTGGCTCAGCAAGCGGACGCTTGCGACAAGACATATCGTACCTAGAAAAACTTTCTCTTGGCATGTATACTAGGCACGGTGGACTCCCCTCGGACTAGAAAGGAGGATCCATGCCAGGAGAGAAAGGGGAGCTTCTGAAGCAACTTAGAGGATAGAGTTCAGCTTCCAGAGAGAGAGTTCCCAAGTTAGGGCTAGCTCTTGAGCACCCCTCAAGAACATCTTGTAAGAACAAACCGCATTGATCTCCCAGATAGCAGATACACACAGGAGTAGGGTATTACGCCTCCGCGCGGCCCGAACCTGTCTACTTCTTCTGTCTCCCTTGCGTGCCACCGACTAGACGCCGCAGCCGTCCTGTGAACCACTCCCCTGGCCGAACCTCAAAGGGGGGGTCCCCAGACTCCCCGCGGTTAGAGTTCCCTCCTCCGACAGCTGGCGCACCAGGTAGGGGAGTTTCATTTCTAGGCGGCACGCCGGCGTCCCCAACGCCGGCACGCTCCATGGCAGGAGGTCATCGTCCGCGGGACTCCGACGAGGGGTCCGGCGGCTTCACCCCGCTAGGCGATGTTAGCCCTGTGGAGAGCCCGCCACGTTCCCCCTCCTCGTCTTCCTAGGGGCGTGCGGCACATGCCCGACGGGCCGAGTTCCCCCCGCGGCAGCCTGGTTGTGCGGCCTCGGCTCCTTCCCTTGCGGAGGGAGCCGGCAAGTGCCCTACTGGGTCTGCCGCGGCCTCATCCATAAGGCGCGAACGGACGCGCCACTCCACGATGCGCCGCCATCTCAACTTCCAGTCAGTGTCGCCGCAGGGAGCCCTCTTGGCAGCGGAAGCCCTCCTGCGCCACCCTCCGGCATTTACCGGAGGCGGAGGCCGGGAGCGGCGGTGGCTCAACGAGGTCGCCGACCTGGTAGGCGCAGCCCATCGTCGGGTAGCCGCCGATAGCCGTGCAGGGGCCGGGAGCGCCAACCGCGCGGCATCTAGCACGGGCCGGCCCCCCGCCCCGAAGCAGAACCAAGCCCAGAACGCGGCGCCTCGCTCCACGCCCCCGACCAAGAATGGCCCTGGCGACCTCCGTGACCGGCTAAACCGGATGCGGACTCATGAGGACGCCTAGGTCACATTGGAGCGACAGCGCGAATGGCGCGTGAACACCGTCAGGCGTCCCGAGGCCCAGGCCTCCAGCTCTAACCCCCCGGCGGGGAACCGGCGTCCGTCGCCCGAGCCTGCTCAGTACGGCTCAGGTTGCCTGGCGCTCTCCCCAGGCCTCCGGCAGGTGCACTGGCCGACCATGTTCCGGCCTAGCTTGCCGGAGAAATATGACGGCTCCATCGACCCCATAGAGTACCTGCAGATCTACACCACCGCCATCTAGGCGGCCGGCGGCGATGAGAAGGTGATGGCGAACTACTTTCCCGTCGCCCTTAAGGCCCAGGCTCGCTCCTGGATGATGAACCTCCCCGAGGGTTCGATCTACTCGTGGGAGAACCTCTGCCACCAGTTCGTAGCGAACTTCTAGGGCACTTTCCCACGCCCTAGGACCGACGCGGATCTCCACGCCCTACGTTAGGGCAGGGACGAGTCGCTGAGGCGTTTTCTGCAGCGCTTCAGCTAGGTCCGCAACACCATCCCCCACATCGCTCACCACGCGGTTATTCACGCGTTTCACTCGGGCATGCGCGACAAGCGCATGCTCGAGAAGCTGGGCACCCGCGACATCTAGACCGCGGCCCAGTTGTTTAGCCTCGCCGACCTCTGCGCCCGTAAGGAGGAGGCCCGAGCATGGAACAAGCCACGCCCCGAGGCCCCTAACCAGGGCCCTGGAGAGGATGGCGAGCCCTCACGTTCCGCATCACGACGGAACAGAAGGAAGCGCCAGAAGGACAAGGAGGCCGCCGAGAACTTCGCCTTGGCTGCACGTGGACGATAACGGCGGCAAGCGGCAAAAGGCTGCACGTGCGCCGCCGCCACCGGCAGCGGGCCGGAAGTGGTGCACCATCCACGAGACAGACCGGCACGACCTTACGGAGTGCTGCACCGTCCAGAGCTTGGCCGAGCGCGTCAAGAAGTTCCAGCAGGAGCGGCAGCAGGCCAAGCCCACTCCCGATCTGGAGCGACCTCTCGAGTTCCAAGAACCCGAGAATGTTCTCGGCACTCTCGATGGCGGGGCGCACGCCCACTCCTCGTGCTGTGGCTTCAAGGCCATGAAGCGCGAGTTGCTGGCCGTGGCCCCGAGCCCAGCGGCGGCCCGGAGGCTGAAGTGGTCGGACACCCCGATCATCTTCGGCCCCAAGGACCATCCGGCCCGGGTACCCGGGGAGGGGCAGCTCGCCCTGGCTATTTCCCCCACCATATGCAATGTCAAGGTGGGCCGCGTCCTCGTCGACGGGGGCGCCGCCCTCAACATCCTCTCCCCCGAGGTTTTCGAGAAGATCAAGGCCCCGGGGACGAATCTCGCGCCCTCGTTGCCTATTATTGGGATTACAAAGGGCCTCACTTGGCCCCTCGGCCAGGTCTCGTTGCCCGTCACCTTTGGTGACCAGGGCAACTTCCGCACTGAACGCATCGTCTTCGACGTCGCCGAGTGCAACCTCCCATACAACGCGGTTCTCGGGTGCCCCGTGTTGGTGAGATTCATGGCGGTTACGCACTATGCGTACCTGACCATGAAGCTCCCGGGCCCCGCGGGCCTGATCACAGTTCTCGGGGATGTGAAGGCCGCCCTCTCGTGCGTCGAGCAGCGCGCGGCCGACATCGCCCCAGTAGTTCCCGATGCGGCGGGCGGCACGGGGCCCTCGCTCCCCCGTGCCCCCAAGCCGCGCATCGTCGCCAGCGACGCAGAGCTCATCAGGGAGGTCGTCCTCGGTGATGACCTGTCCCGAACCGTCAAAATTGGCGGTTCGCTGGACGACAAATAGGAAAGCGCACTCATCGCCTTCCTTCAGGCAAACTCCGACGTTTTCGCCTGGCAACCGTCGGACATGCCCGGGGTCCCCAGGAGGGTGATTGAGCATCGCTTGGCCGTTCGCGCGGGCTCGCGCCCGATGCAGCAAAAGGTGCGACGGCAGGCCCCGGAGCGCCAGGCCTTCATCCGTGAGGAGATCGACAAGCTTCTTGCAGCTGGCTTCATCCACGAGGTCGTCCACCCTAAGTGGCTGGCCAACCCAGTCATCGTCCCCAAGTCCAACGGGAAGCTACGCATGTGCATAGACTACACCGACCTCAATAAGGCTTGCTCCAAAGACCCATTCCCTCTGCCCCGCATAGACCAGATAGTCGACTCCATGGCGGGGTGCGACCTTTTGTGTTTTCTTGATGCTTACTCAGGTTATCATCAGATCCGAATGGCGGAGGAGGAAGAGGAAAAAAACTTCTTTCATTACCCCCCAGGGGCTTATTGCTATGTTTGCATGCCTTTTGGGTTGAAAAATGCTGGTCCTACATTTTAGCGTGCCGTCCGTATAACATTTAAATCACAGCTAGGTCGCAACATGGAGGCCTACGTCGACAATTTGGTGCTGAAGTCGCGTGGCCATGCCACCTTGCTCCACGACTTGGCCGAGACGCTCAGCAATCTTCGATTCACGAGGATGAAGCTGAACCCGGACAAGTGCGTCTTCGGGGTCCCGGCCAGCAAGCTCCTCGGGTTCCTCGTGTCCAGCCGCGGCATTGAGGTGAACCCAGAAAAGATAGCGGCAGTCGACCGCATGCGCCCCCCGACGCGACTCCGGGAGGCCCAAAAGCTGACCGGGTGCGTGGCCGCACTAGGCCGCTTCATCTCCAAGCTAGGGGAGCATGCCCTCCCCCTCTTCAAGCTTCTCAAGAAAACCGGGCATTTCACTTGGACGGATGAGGCCGATCAAGCCCTTGACGAGCTCAAGAGGTACCTAACAACGCCCCCTGTCCTCGTGGCACCGGCTCAAGATGAGCCCTTGTTGCTCTACATAGCGGCAACCCTGCAAGTGGCGAGCGCGGCGCTCGTCATCGAGTGCCCCTTGCCTGGCAAACGCCCGGCCCGGGATCCGCCGCCCGGGCCCGACACTGGGGAGCCCGAGCCCGGGCAGCCTCGCCAAGGCGAGTGCGAGTCTGGGGACGCGGCACCAGGAACAACCTCAACATTTTCACAACCAGACGGGGCGCGATTACCCGGACAGCATCGCCTTGGCGAGAACGGGTCCGGGGAAGCCGTCCCGATTCATTCCATATCCCAGCCCGGGCCCCCGGGTCCTGGGCACACATCCATCGCATTCTAGCCGGGGCCCCCGGGTCCCGGGCCCATATCTGTTCCCAGCCACGAGAGCTTGCTCCCTCCCGAGGGAGCTGAGCCCGAGCTTCCGGCCCCCGTCAGGTCGGGATGGGGGCGCACACAACAGAAGCCGGTGTACTTCATCAGCGAGGTACTCCGTGATGCCAAATCACGCTATCCTCAAGCGCAAAAGATGCTCTATGCGGTTCTTATCGCGTCCAGGAAGCTTCGCCACTACTTCCAGGCGCACAAGATATCCATGGTCACGTCCTTCCCCCTCGGGCAGATATTGCATAACCGGGAGGGAACGGGCCGTGTCGCCAAGTGGGCGGTCGAGCTCGCTGAGTTCGACCTCCATTTTCAAGCACTCCACGCCATCAAAAGCCAAATCCTGGCGGATTTTCTTGCAGAATGGACGGCGGTGCCCAAGCCGGATCCTGTGCTGGATGCCGGATCCCCGGTCCCTGAGCTTGCCCCCGATCTGCACCTCTATTGGACGATGAACTTCCACGGCTCCTGTGCCAGACGGGCTTTCCGCCCCAGCGCCGGGGCCGGGGCCGTCCTCGTGTCACCTGCCGGGGACGAGATCCGTTTCGTTGTCCACCTCGACTTTGGAGCCACCAACAACATGGCCGAATACGAGGGCCTTCTCGCCGGCCTCCAGGCCGCGATCGCCCTCGGGGTGTGACGGTTGTGGGCACAAGGCGACTCCGAGCTCGTCATCAACCAGGTGTCCAAGGAGTACCAAACCCTGGACCCCCAACTGGCCGCGTATGTGGACGAAGTGCGGAGGCTTGAGCGCCGTTTCGACGACCTCAGGCTTCGCCACGTCCCTCGCAGTCACAACCTCGCCGCCGACGAGCTCTCAAGGTTGGCGTCCTCGCGGGCGCCGGTCCCCTCGGGGGTTTTCCAGGAACCCCTCGAGGCCCCCTCAACGACCTCACCTGGGATCTTGGGGACCACCCCCGAGCTCGAGCCCGAGACAGACACGCACTCCCGGCCCAAGGATTTGGTCCTTGCGGTCGGACCCAGGGCGCCTTCCTGGATGGACGAAATCTGGGCATATCTTCTTCGAGCGTATCTCCCCAAAGATGACGCGAAAGCGGAAAGGGTGGCTCGCTTGTCTAAGCGCTACGTCATGGTAGATGGGGACCTCTACCGACGTGGCGCCAACGACGTCCTACTCAAGTGCATTCCGCGCGACTCCGGCGTCGAGATCCTCGCCAATATCCATGAAGGGGAATGTGGCAGTCACGCCGCATTTCAATCCCTGGTCGGTAAGGCTTTCCGGCAAGGATTTTATTGGCCCACAGCTTTGCAGGACGCGTTTGGCCTCGTCCAGCGCTGCCGCGCGTGCCAATTTCATGCCAAGCAGAGCCACCAGCCGGCGCAGGCACTCCAGGTGATCCCCCTGTCCTGGCCCTTCGCGGTTTGGGGACTCGACATCGTAGGCCCCTTTCCCCGGGCAGTCGAGGGTTATCGACATCTATATGTCGCCATCGACAAATTCACTAAGTGGCCGGAGGCGTTCCCTGTGATCGACATCGACAAGCATTCGGCGCTCAAGTTCATCCGGGGAGTCACCAGCCGGTGCGAAATCCCCAATCGCATCATCACCGACAACGGCGCACAGTTTACGAGCGAGCTCTTCGGCGAATACTGCTCCGACGTCGGCATCAGGCTCTGCTTCGCCTCTCCTGCCCACCCTGCTAGCAACGGGCAGGCCGAGCGGGCGAATGCCGAGATCCTGCGGGGCCTCAAGACAAGGTCCTATAACAACCTCCAAAAACATGGCATCAAGTGGATCGACGAGCTTCCGGTGGTCCTCTGGGCAAATCGTACCACACCAAGCCAGGCGACCGGGGAGACCCCGTTCTTCCTGGTGTACGGGGCCGAAGCCGTTCTACCATCAGAGCTCACCTTCGGCTCTCCCCTGGTACAACGCTACAGCGACGACCTCGACCACGACAACATGCAGCACGACAACCTCGACTTCCTCGAAGAACGCAGGCGGCGCGCCTCGCTCTGCGTCGCTCGTTACCAGCAGAGCCTCAAGCGCTGTCATCAGCGTAAGGTCCAGGCCCGATCACTCCAGGTCGGGGACCTAGTCCTCCGCCGTGTCCTCACACGTGCCGGAAAGAATAAACTTTCCCCCATGTGGGAAGGCCCCTTCCTGGTGATCGGTGTCTCCCGACCGGGCTCAGTAAGACTGGGCCAAGAGGATGGGACCCCGCTTCCCAATCCCTAGAACATCGAGCATCTTCGCAAATTTTATCCGTGAACACATCCTGTAAGTTGCCGGGTGCTCGGGCCAGCGCCGGATTTCTCCAAATCTCAGCGCTGGCCGGGGGCCCCCATGTGCATTCGTTTTCCTAAGCAGCATTTTCAATGTCCTTTCCGATCTCGTGCCATTTGTCCTTTTTTGTGTGTTGCGTTCGTGGCGGTCTCCCCCTGGGGGCATAATTGGGCCGTGCCCGTGTGGCGGCTGGGTTTTGCGCATAATCATCTGTTCCCTACCAACGAACTACCGTATCCCCTCCTGCTAAACCCGGGGCATTGTCCGTGCCACCGGGCCGTGGGTGCGCCCCTCTGCGCGGTGCCCCGGGCCCCGACGGTTGCGGTGTCCCGCCTGGCTGGCTTCGGGCTCGGTTTCTTCCGGAGCTAGGGGGCGAGATACTTATGCGCAATATTTTCCTCCGCACGGTCGCGACCGCGAGGAGGCCCTTGGGAGGTGGTAGACGTCACGGTTCGTAGCATGGAATGGACAAAGGAACGAGCCAAGTACCCTCACAATTCATCGTGTGCAGATTAGACCCATCCCCAGCAGGCTTAAGTAGGGTGCTCGGGTCAGCACCGTTTTTCTTTCCAAACCTGGACGCTGGCTAGGGGCCCCATCTCAGATTTATTTCCAGCGTAAATTCCTGGGCCGGGGGCTGGCAGTGCTCCTGCCCCCGGGATTGTGCTCGCGGAGCCACACCACCCTTTTCAACATCCAGATACGTAATCTCATCCGACTTTAAACATTGCTCAATTTCTATTTTTTCCCCGTTTGTATGGCCGCGTGTTTTGTTCTCCTCGGCCCCGGGGGCAAAGCGGAATTTGCCGAAGCCTGGTGCGAGGGCCGCTGGGTTAGCGCTGCCCCAGTTGCCAAGGCCAGATGGTCGGGTCGTGGACCGCACCCCGGGCACTGTCGATGCCCCGGGGTCTCAGGCAGAGCCCCCGGTCGGGCCAGCCTAGATTCCCATGGCGGGCAGCGGTGACCGGCCTGGGCAGCTCCACCCCGACCACCGCCAAAGCGCCGGGTGCTTTGTTGTCTGGCGACCCCCGCGCACGGTCAAGGTCGGTTCCCGAGGGGCTCCCGGCGAGTCAAAAGGCACGAGCTTAGCACTTCGGCCATACCTAATCCACGCGGGGCATTTTTCGTATTTTCTCTCTCTTCTAGCAATCTTTTTCCACGGCCTCGCTGCGCTCCCGGGGCCAGTAGCGCTTGGAGGCATGGAGGGCCCCCGGGCCCGAAAGACGAACTTAACCGTTCTGCAAGACTCGCGCTCAGTTGCTCGCGGTCATTAGGGACCGAGTTCCCGGGGCGGGCAACTATCACGCTCGCTGCCCTCGGGGACCGAGCTCCTGGGGCAGGCAGCTACCCCAGGCCCCGGAAAGGGGACTTAGGCGCTACGGCCGTTCACAGCTACTGGCGCTCGGAGTCGGATGGCGCCTGGTACTCAGCGTTCCCGGGCCCGGGAAATCAAGAAAAAAAAACAACAGCAGCAGACATAAGCAACCTCCGGAACAACACAATAAGCAAAGGTACGAAAATGTAAACATGATTATATACACATGCAAATGTTTCTCTTTGTACAAGATAGGTAAAATCTGAGTGCAAGCACGAGCGGAGGCCAGGAGATGTCGTCGTCCGGGGGGAGGTCACTCGTCTTCCTCGGACCGGACCCCGAGCGGTGTCAGAAGAGGACTCATGTCTTCCTCGGACTCCTCGTCGGTCATCGGCTCCACGAGGTGCTCACCCCGGTCGAAGAACCCTTCCACCGTTGCAGCGGTGTCAGCCACGGCTTTCCGTGCCTCCTCTTCCCCTTCGGCGGGGAATCCCTCGAGCACCGGGGCCAGGGAGAAGTCGGCGTCCCGCGCCCGGTAGCACCCGAGAACATACTCTGCCACCCGCGCGGCGAGTTCTTTTCCTTCCTTCACCAGGACTTCGTGAACTTGCTCAGGGAGCAAGTCCAGCGTACGCAGCAAATTGCCAAGCTCCACCACCTCATCGCAAACCCCGGTGGGCCCCCCCGGCTTCCGCGGAGGTGCCCGGATGCCGATGCGGTGGAGACACCTCCGGACCCTGAAGCCGTACTGCCCCACGCAGGCTGCCACCTCGCGGTCGAAATTCTTCCGGTGGGCGAGGTGGTTTAGCACCGTTGTTAGCCTTTTTTTCGCCTTGGCCAACTTCTCGGCTAAGCTTGCCGCACTCACTGGAGTCGGGGAGCCACTCGACGCAGCCAGCGTCACGGCCCCGCGCGCCACGGCCTCAAAGTCGGCCGCGTGCTTCCGGGAGGCCTCGGCCCCCTGCTCTATCTCCACCAGCCGGGACTCGGCGGCCTTCACCGCCTCCTCGTGCGAGGCGAGGGAGTTCTCCTTGTCCTCCACGGCCGCCTCTCGCGTTGCGAGGGCCTCGGCCTTGGCGTCGATGTCTGCGGCCAGCAGCCTCGTCTGCTCCACCTCGCGCCTGTGGTCGGCTTCCCGCTCCTGGAACATGGCCTCCTGCTCCTCGAGATCCATTTCCCAGGACACCAGCCTCTCCTCCTCGCTCAAGAGGCAGCTCATGCCGTCCTGGGCGATGGCGCAGGGAAAGCTGGCGGCCTCCTCGCAGGCCACCGCGGCTTCCTCGCGCGCGGTGATCTCATGCTCCCAGGCTGCGAGCCCGGCCTCTTGGGCCCGGACGCGATCCTCCCGGGAGGATATTTCCTTCTCCCGCGCCTCCATCTCGGACCGGGCGCGGGAGGACTCGTCGGCGGTAGATTTGGCGGCGGCCTCCAATTGGACGATGCCCCTCTCCGCTGCCTCGATCTCTAGCCGGCGGGTCACCACGAAGATCTCGGTGGCGACTGTACGGGCGGTGAGCTGCTGCATCGCCATCGCAATCGCTGCCCGCCCGCTCTCGAGATCCACCCGGACCCGGGCGGACTCCTGCCGCTCCCGACGGGCTGCCGCCTGTACTTGGCCAGCGGCGATCGCCATCTGCTCTAGCGCGGAGTGTAGCGTCGCGTGTCTGCGCGCCGCTCCTGTTCGCCGAGCAGCAAAAAGTACCAGGGCCCGCTCCCCCCTTGCGGGAGACGGCTGGGCCCTGGCATCCCCCTCTTCTTCGGCAGCAGGGACATCAGTTGGTTCCGTGACGGCTCGCTCCGTCGTGGCCGCCGCGGCCTCCATGCTCGCTACCACAATCGACGAGGGCGGGGGCGTAGCGGGACGGGGCGGCCCCATCGGCGCGCCCCCGGTGCCGCCTGCGGCCGAGGCTCGCGGTGCCATCGTCGGCCCCTGATCCTTCCTACAAAAACCAAAACCAGACAGGTAAGAGCTAGGTCAAGAAGCGCAAAAGAAGATGTAGTGGCAGAAGAGCCAAATGGGATGGAAGCACTTACTTCGCTTGGGGCCCCTTGAAGCTCCATGGCTTGGGCCTCAAAAGAGGCCGGGTGCCGCCGTGGGATCCCGTTTTCCCTAGCGACGCGCCCGGGGCAGCGATGCTGGTTGGGGCTTCTGACGCTCCTGACACCGGCTCAACGCCGCCCCCCGTGCCGGCGGGGGTCTCGCTTCCTCCCATGTCTGGGACAGTCACTGGCCCGGTCCCGGGGGCCCGAATAGCCGTCCTCGGTTCCGGGAACAGGGCCCGAGCGGCGCTTGCCGGCGCCACACATGCAGTAACCGCGGCAGCGGCCCCAGTCCGCCCAGGGTCCGCACAGCTCCGGGAAGTAGCGTCCGGGACAACGGCCGCCGGGGCAACAGTCTTCGCCTTCTTGGCCACAGGCAATCCCGGGTCGGGCCCCGCCGGCCGCTTCCCCTCTTTTTTCGACAATACCGGCTCCTCGGCCAGCACATCCTCATCCTCCGAGACGCCGAGCACCTCGACGATCTTAGGGGTGATCCGCACGTCGACAATCCCCACGGCGTCAAATTACGGGAGACCTTCCTGGATCTTCGTCCGCCCACGGTCAGCGCAGAGCGGCGTGACGCCGTCTGGGAGCGCGCGGTCCACCGTGCTCTCTCCTTCCAATGCCGCTGCCATTAACAGGCCCGTCGCCTCCTCGCTCCGGTCGTCGGGGTGGGTCCTGGTGATGTCCCTGGGTCCGGTATACAGCCAGCAGGCCCGGGACCTCTTGTTGAGCGGCGCTAGTCGTCGGCCGAGGAAGTCGCCGACGACCATGTACGCGTTCAGCCCGGCCGCCATCACTGGCACTAAGCGCGCGTCTTTCGGCGGCGACTCTGTCCAGCTCTTCACCTTCTGGGCCACCTCGGTCGGGAACAGGAGCCGGTCGTTGGCGTCGACGCCAATGTAGACCCAGTTATGGCGCCACAAGTCCCACTTGTTCTTCAGCGCCATCGGGATGAACTCGATGTCGGGGCGGCCGTGGAAGTACACGCAGCCTACCCGCTCCGGCAGAACGGTGGCCTTGTTCTTCGGCGCGCTCCTCATGGTAAAGTAGCGCCGGAACAGGTCTACCAAGGGCATGACGCCCACGAACATCTCGCACAAATGTGCGAAAATCCCCAACATCATAACGGCGTTGGGGGTCAAGTGCAACATCTGCACCTGGTACATCTCCAACGCCTGGAGGAAGAAATCGGAAAGCGGCGGAACTAACCCACCGACGGCATAGTCGATGAAGTACACCACTTCGTTGGGCTCCTCCGGCGCTGGCTTTGGCTCGCCGGGGCGCACGTTGATCGCCGCCCTCCGCTGGGTGGCGACCGGCATCATCGTCCTCACCCGCTTCGCCCCGGCGTTGTCGCGCACGCGTGATGGCGGGATCGCACGGTCGTCCAGCGGCTTTACTCCATGGCCGGCGCGAGGCATCACGGATGCAGCGGCAAGGGTGGTTGAAGGAAGAAGAAAGCGAGGAGAAGTGCGTGCGAACAGGGGCTCTGGGCGCAAAGAGCAACAGGGGCGGCGACAGTTCGAATTTTTCAACGGGAGAAGCCAGCCGCTGGCCGCTGCTGCTTATAGTCTCGAAGCCCCCATGGAGCGCCGCTTCGAATCCCCCACTACGGCCCTCATTTTGCGGGCCATAGGTGGGAAGTCTCCTCTCGTCCCGTCTCGTCTTCTGTCAAACCAGGTGGGCCCTGCGCCTCCTCGTTTCCCCAAGACGTGGCCCTGTTCCTGCCTGGAGTGGGTCCCGGCCGAGCAACAGGGCCAGGGGCCACTGTCGGCGAAACGGGACTGGGAGCCCCACATTCCCTCGGGACGCGTGGATCTTCGACCACGTCAGCCCCTCCGAGGCCCACATTCTGCACAAGCGAGGCCGGCTACAGCCGTTTTCCCGCTAAGTGCCCAGGCCCGGGTGCACCTTTCCTGGGCGCGTCGCGACGACCGCTCACATCCACCTCGGGCCCCGTGGCCCGGGGACATTCCCGGGCCCGAGTCTCGCCCCCCGGTCCTAGGACCCACAAGCTCGGTCCCGGGGCGCGTCCCCGGGGCACATTACTGGGACATCGCCGGGCCCTGGGTCTCGCCCCCCGGTCCCGGGACCCACAGGCTCGGTCCCGGGGCGTGTTCCCGGGGCACATCGCTGGGGCATTCCCGGGCCCGGGGCACGCTTCCCGAGCCCGGGGCTCACAACCTCGGTCCCCGAGGAACTCGGCGCCTTGTGCGCGCCGAGGGCTCGATGAGCTCTCTACCCCCGGCATGAGCCTAACTCGAGCGGATCAACCCTCCAACTACCTGCATTAATGATGAGGTGACGGGGCATGTCGCGCCTGTCGCCCGCTCGGACACGCGTGGGCTCTCATGATGGCCCCCCGTGGGCCCGCTCTCTGTGCAGTCAGAGAATATTTGACTAAGAGGGCTTCGGTTTTTCCATGCTCTGGCGGCGATGGCGTGCGCCGTCACATCTTCATGACCTAGCCGCCCGCAGCAGCCGAGCAACGTGATGACCAGACGTGTCGAACCGACTCCGGCGTGGCTCAGCAGGCGGACGCATGCGACAAGACATATCGTACCTAGAAAAACTTTCTCTTGGCATGTGTACTAGGCACGGTGGACTCCCTTGGGACTAGAAAGGAGGATCCATGCCAGGAGGGAAAGGGGAGCTTCTGGAGGAACTTAGAGGATAGAGTTCAGCTTCCAGAGAGAGAGTTCCCAAGTTAGGGCTAGCTCCTGAGCACCCCTCAAGAACATCTTGTAAGAACAAACCGTATTGATCTCCTAGATAGCAGATACACACAGGAGTAGGGTATTACGCCTCCGCGCGGCCCGAACCTGTCTACTTCTTCTGTCTCCCTTGCGTGCCACTGACCAGACGCCGCAGCCGTCCTGTGAACCACTCCCCTGGCCGAATCTCAAAGGGGGTCCCTAGACTCCCCACGGTTGGAGTTCCCTCCTCCGACAGAGCTGTCTGCATATAATACCTCTCTGTCTAGGATTCTAGTTCATGCTATTTGATTGTGCTGTAAGCTGCTCGAGAGAGTAGTTCATAGCTAACCAGAAGTTCCGGGTACAGGGACCGGAAGTTCCAGCCAGCCCTCTCTGTTTGGCCGAGAGACCGGGTTGGAAGTTCTAGCCTGTTGAATTTAACCACTGCAGTGCAAGAATTTTCAGGAACGTCTATTCACCCCCCTCTAGGCGACATCTAAAGGCTTTCACTGCAATCCATGCTGCAGTGTTGCAGCTGTCGGAACTCCTACTCGAGATTGTGGTGCGCTTGGACGCCACCACATCCATCTGCTACAGCACCAGCCTGCCATTCATTCGCAATGTCTACCACACCCCAACACCATTGTGTCCTGACGGTACCTTAGTCCCATCACCAAGAACCAATACAACAAAACATAATAAATAAGAATAATACTCATATAATTTGGATACCCCGCGCACGGGCAAAATTAAAGTGTATACACACACATATATATACATATATCTTAATCTTATATATGTATATATACAGGCACACACATATACATATATGTGCATATACATATATACATACATATATATACATATATACATACACACATATTCACATAGAAAATTTACTTCGTGCACCATGGTGCCTAGACCTTAAGATTCAAATCGGGTATATACCTAATTTAAATGAGTATAAAAATTTTTAAAACTTTTTGGGTATAAACATTAACTTGTTTATTAGCTAGTTCAAACAAGTTTGAACTAAATTTGAACTTATGCATGTCTTTTTTGCTTAAATTTGATTCTAGATATGTGTTATCTAAACATATAATTAGCTACTAATGTAATATGGGATGGTAAAATAACTTTGAATTTGAGATGTTTTGTTGCAAGGTATGGGTATCAATTAAACTGTTACACCTGGGTATATACTTAGAAGTTGAAAATATAAAAAATTTAAACAAAATTCATGTATTTCAAACCTTGAGGCCCGAGCACCATGAGGCCCCAAACGGGTGTCCCAAAATTTACTTAGTGCACCATGTGCCTAGGTCTCAAGATTCAAATTGGGTATATACTTAATTTAAATAAGTATGAAAATTTTAAAAACTTTTTAGTTATAAATATTAACTTGTTTACTAGCTAGTTCAAACAAGTTTGAACTGAATTTGAACTTATATATGTTTTTTTAAAAAAATTTTGATTCTAGATATGTGTTATCCAAACATATAATTAGCTAGGTATGTGATATGAGATGGTGAAATAACTTTAAATTAAGATGTTTTGTTAGAAAGTATAGACATCAATCAAACTGTTACACTTGAGTATATAGATAGAAATTAAAAAATATAAAAATTTTAAATAAAATTTGTGTATTTCAAAGCTGGGCATCATAAAACTCCAAACGGAGGTGTGTGTGTATATCACCTCCCGCCAGCGCGGCGAGCAGGAGGCCGAATGCTAGCCACGGCGTGATGTCGTGCAGCCCGGAGGAGGAGCCGGCGCCCATCCGGCTACTTGCAATATTAAGCCTTGCGGGCGTGCGCATGACCGGCATGCACCGCCGCCACGCAAGGTGGTGTGCAAGTGGATCATGATAGCTGAGCACTTTCAGGCTAGAGGAGGATTAGGTGATAGTAACTGCAACTTTGGCAGTTCCCAATCATCCGAACATATCTAGCAACCAAGGGACTCTCCAGGTTCAACTATACGTCTTATGCATTCTTTTAGCGTGTGTTTAGTTGGGGGTATCTCTAAATAGGATATGACGATCTTTTTTGAAGATGTTTGGTTGATGGGCAAAGATGGATGAGGTGTCCAGAAGAGGAAATATCCCCCAAGATGATGGATGAGATCATTTGGGAAAATTGGCTGAACATGGCCATCCACCTTTGCTAATCTTATTTATTAGTAACTGATTAGTGATAATTAATATATTTTGTTTTTATTAGTAATTAACTTGTCAAGATTAGTGTTAATTATAGGTAATTAGTCTATTTTGTTGGTAGTTAGTATTGATTATGGTCAGATCAATTATAATTAGCATACTTTATTATTAATTAATTGTTTATTGTTTTCATTCTATCCACCCTCGTTCATCCAACCAAAAAAAATGGGTCATCTCATCCACCCAACTAAACAAAAAATTAAACCCCCAATATCCTCAAAAATATAGATGGTCATATCCTATAAAGCCTTACCACGAACCAAATACACCCTTAGCTATTTGAACATGAACTAAATTGCTTCGGTTCGATAGTTTATCATGAGTAAGTACTGCCTTGTTCCAAAATAAACCAATTCCTGGCTATAAATTTGGATAAACATTTATTTAGGTTTTCTCTAGATTTATAGCTAGAAATTGTTTTTTCTACAAAGGAAGTACTTATTTTTCTCCTTTTGATCTGAACTTTCTTAAACTTTAAGAAAAACCAAATGTAGTTTAAGAACAAAACAACATACTTCACTTCATAATATTTTGCATATAGGAATGAGCTAGAGAGTTTAACTTTTTCTCTCTAAAATTGGATGTAATTGATCCACTGAGACAAGCTTTCAAAATCAACTAGCTAATGCTTCCACGGTCCAAACCCAGTCAAGATCACTTTTATTAGTGCAATTCTTTTGAACATCAAAGCACATACGAGAGCCATATGTGACCCAAAAATCCCAAGCTTCCTCAAAAGAATTAAATGCCATGCCAATTTGAGGCATCCAACGGGAGGTTTAGCAAATCTCTTACAGGATACAGCTACTAATGGGATAAATCAATTAGCAGCCCTGCATGTCTATAAGGACATTTGGAAAAAAAATTAGAAAGTAACTGGTCCAGCGGCATATTGTGAATAAAATTCCTAAACTTAGTGGCATAATATAGGAAGTATTATAACAATAAATACATAGTGGAGACACGAATTTTATGTGGAAAACCCTTACGGGAAAAAACCACAAGGGCCGATCGGCAATAATCAGTATTAAGGAATTTGGATACAAACGCAAAGAAATAACTGGCCGTCGTATCCTTCCCATTTGACTTAGAAGAGATATATAAAGAAAAAAAACTAAGAGTCCTAATAAGTAAAGACATAAAGTCTTACTAGGAAACTAATTTGAATATATAGTATGTAGAAATATGGATCATATATTTAAACAATCTCCACCTTGAGACAAATTTCTTTTATAGCATAGAAATCACTATCACCAAAAAACACCCCATGTAGCTAAAATCATCGCACGCTAAATAGTCTCTAGGAGTGAACTCCGACACCAACTTGGCTTGAGCACGACTAGAATCTTGCCTCACGGTCTAAAAGTGGAAAATCAACCTTCATAGTCGCCTAGGAATAAATCCTAAATCTACTGGAACAAATTTATATAGCAGAAACACGATCTTTGGTACACTTTTACATGCATAAAGCAATGATCAAATAAACTCTTGGTAGATGGATGTGTGGACTTAGCAAAGTTCTGCCAGAAATTTGATCACTTTCACATGATCAGAACAGGAGCGATGGTTAACGCCATGAAAATTAAGTCTAAATCTGACTCTCGTAGAAACACGAACCTATTGGTATGCTGATCTCCTAATAAATGCCATAATGAGAATCTTCTATCTCGATTTAAAAGCGATAGATCATACTTTAAACTTATCATAGGAATTAAATCTTAAATCTGCTAGCATGAAAATTGGACAAAACTAACAGAGATACGAACCTTTGGTACACTTTGGGTGTACAAAACAATGACCAAAGAATCTTCAGGTAGATTGGCTTGTAGATGTAGCAATTTTGCTAGAAATTTGATCGCTTTCGTGATCCAGACCAGACCCTCCAGCTCCCTCTCAGCGACTTCACTTTTGTGTCCTAGAATGCATATACGTGTAGCAGAATTGAACTAACGAGCACAACGGGAATATCTCATCATTATCCAAGAGTAAAAGATCATACTATAAAATCACCATTAGGAATTAAATTCTGAATTTGTTAGTATGAATTTGTGGAACTTTAACAGAAACACAAATCTAGTGCACTTCCTACGTGCAAAGAACGGAGGAGATCTCGTAATACGCTGGTCGTGGGATGTAACAATTGTACGTGAATTTGGATTCATGCGAACAGATCCACGGCAATGCACAGGACTTATTTCTTGGTAGACCACTGTGCGCATAGCAATTTTCTCCTGTCCTCCTAGGGAACCGTGCGTGTGGCAGGGTGCTTCGACGGGGTGGAGGTGGAGCGCTGCTGCCTTTTCTTGCACGAAAGAGATGTTGGCTCGGAGATAGACGATTAACACCTGTTCTTTCCCACTGCTTTTCTCAACTTCTTTTTTTTTTCTTATCTCGTGCGCATGCTTTTCAAAACGATCAACGGTGTATTTTTTATAAAAATTTTCTATATAAAAGTAGCTCTAAAAAGCAAATAGATCCATTTTTCAACTTTTTAATAGTAAATACTTAATTAATTACATACTAATAATATTTCTCGTTTTGCGCGTGGGCTTAAATAAGCCAGCAAAGAAGCTGGAAATAACAGAGCTTAAATCCGGTTTGGATTTCACGAACAACAGCAAAATCAATCTCGCGAAGTATATGTTTCAATGACCGGACAACACCGGCGGTGATGTAGGTCGGATGAATGCGCCAGCGGATCTAACTCCAATGATGTGATATCACTTATTATAAAAATAAATGTACAGTACAGACACAAATTTTACATGAAAAACCCTTATGAAAAAACTCACAGATATTGACTAACAATAATTAGTATTGAAGAATTTGGATACAAATACAAGGGAATAACCAGGCCGTCACATCCTTCCCGTGTAGCTTACAAAATATATATAGAGAAAAACTAAAAGTCCTAATAGGTAAAAACATAAAATCCTACTATGAAACTAATCCAAATATATGGCATGTGAAAATTCAGATCATATATTTAACAGAAAGGGCAAAGTGATGGTAAATCGTTGAATAAATAGAAACTTGATTGCATAGAATAGATTATCTCTATAATACTTGACGAATATTTAACTTTGATGATTAAACCTATATTTTCTAAAAGGATTAGCTATATTTATAGCGCCATATTTTTTAAAAAAAAGTTCATTTTTTAATATTGCAAATTACATATAGAGTGAATGGTAGTTTGGGTCACATATTTTTACCCTAGTTGCAGCTTGGACCAGATCTTAGGCTGAGTTCGAATGTACAAGAACAAAAAAAACTCTTGTTTTTCGTGAGCATGCTTTCCAAACTGCTAAACGATGTGTTTTTTGCAAAAAAATTTTATATAAAAGTTGCTTTAAAAAATCATATTAATTTATTTTTCAAGTTTAAAATAATTAATACTCAATTAATCATGCGCAATAGTTCATCTCGTTTTATGTAATCTTTTTTATCTTTTCTCTTTTTCCCACTTTCAAACTATTCCTTAGGCAAGATTTTCACTTTGGACCATATAGACCACCCAGTCATCTTTCCCAAGTACCAGCCTAGCACGACCATCTAGAAGGGGGCAAGAGCAGGGCGGTGGTGGTGGTCGTCCCCAACTCCGGCAGCCCGATCTAGAGGGAGAAGGAGTAAGGAAGTAGTTCCCTACTCTGGTCGCCTGATTTGGAGAAAGGAGCATCAGAGTGCGGGATCAATAGCACCGAGATGTTCAAGATTAATTACAGAGCCGGCACACCGCACACCCGAGCGGCTGGAGAAAGAAGGCACGGCGGGCAGTGCTGAGCTCCTTGGCCTATCAGCACAAGCACAAACTATGGCGCTGGCTCTTCATGCTTCTCTGCTGATCCTAGTGACCTCCGCGTCTCCTCCTATGAATGGGCCAAATAGCCATGGTAGCAGCTCAAGCAATAACCCGATACCCCTTTTCGAAGTGCCATTTTTGAGCCAGGTTAGATGGTGTTAAGTGAAAATTTTGATAAACCCTAGATCTATTATGCACCTAGGGTAATAAAAAGGGGTGCAAGTTGAAATTTACTCTTACATATATTTACATGTAAATTTCGAAACTTATTTACACAGTAATTTTTATATTATATCATAAGAGAATTAGAATAAAAATATGAAGTTAGGCATAAAAAAAACATTGAAATCGCGAACTGACCATAGCTCATTTGGTTAGTCCTTTTTTTTAATCTGCCCACACGGGTTCAAGCCCTAGGTTTGGAGATTTTCCTGAGATTAAGTATCGCAAGCACACATGAGTGTGTAGCGCATACCCTTGCTACATGAGAGTAGGTCTTCAATCTCTTTAAACATGTGCTCGTGAGTTTGTGTGTGCCTCTGGCTTTGTTTTGAAAAGAAAAATTGGCTCATATCACGCTAAAAAGGTGGCGTCTAATTTTTAACAAAGTTGTTTTCTAAATGTACTGGACAACAAAAACCCCTCTTTTTCTTTGCAAACGCCACCTTCCGCAAGGACGCAATAGTCTGGTTAATTAGTAATCAGCCGCCCACTATGCCCACTTGGAGCAAGTGAGGTCAAACTCCAAAGTCCAAACTTAACCGACGGCCTAGCTTGGCTAGTCGAAGTACTAACCATCACATTACCAGGCGGGATTCCTCGCGCCCAGCACATCGACGCGCGCAGGCCCTCTTCTTTCGTCATGGACTCCGGCTACTCCTCCTCCGCCGGGATGCACGTCGTGATCTGCCCGTGGCTCGCCTTCGGCCACCTGCTCCCGTGCCTCGACCTCGCCCAGCGCCTGGCGTCGCGGGGCCACCGCGTGTCGTTCGTCTCCACGCCGCGGAACATATCCCGCCTCCCGACGGTGCGCCCCGCGCTGGCGCCGCTCGTCGCCTTCGTGGCCCTGCCGCTCCCGCGGGTTGAGGGGCTCCCCGACGGCGCCGAGTCCACCAACGACGTCCCCTACAACATGTTCGAGTTCCACCGGAAGGCCTTTGACGGGCTCGCCGCGCCCTTCTCGGAGTTCTTGGGCACAGCGTGCGCCGACTGGGTCATCGTCGACGTCTTCCATCACTGGGCCGCAGCCGCCGCCGTCGAGCACAATGTTCTACCTAGTCCTACCAACAAAAGCTTTGCAGGAACCTTAGTTACTTCTACTTCCATTATTCCATTATTCACGTTGCTGAGTTATTCGCTACAGGTGCCATGTGCGATGATGCTGCTGGGCTCTGCATATATGATCGCTTCCACAGCCGACCGACGGCCCGATGGGGAGTCACCCGCGGCAGCCGGACAGGAGCGACCGGTGGCGGCGACGCCAACGTTCGAGGTGGCGAGGATGAAGTTGATACGAACCAAAGGCTCCTCGGGAATGTCCCTCGCCGAGCGCTTCTCCTTGACGCTCTCGAGGTGCAGCCTCGTTGCAGTGCGGAGCTGCGCCGAGTTCGAGCCGGAGACTGCCCCGCTGCTGTCGACGATCCGCGGCAAGCCTATTGCCTTCCTTGGCCTTATGCCGCCGTCACATGAAGGCCGCCGCGAGGACAGCGAGGACGCCACCATCCGATGGCTCGACGCGCAGCCGGCCAAGTCCGTCGTGTACGTCGCGCTGGGCAGCGAGGTGCCACTCAGTGTGGAGCAGGTGCACGAGCTCGCGCTCGGGCTGGAGCTCGCCGGGACGCGCTTCCTCTGGGCCCTGAGGAAGCCCAGTGGCGTCTCGGACGCCGAGCTCCTCCCCGCCGGCTTCGAGGAGCGCACGCGCGGCCGCGGCGTCGTTGCGACGGGATGGGTTCCTCAGATGAGCATACTGGCGCACGCCGCCGTGGGCGCGTTCCTGACCCACTGCGGCTGGAACTCGACCATCGAGGGGCTCATGTTCGGCCACCCTCTCATCATGCTGCCGATCTTCGGAGACCAGGGACCGAATGCGCGGCTAATCGAGGCGAAGAACGCCGGAGTGCAGGTGCCAAGAAACGACGGCGATGGATCGTTCGACCGAGAAGGCGTCGCGGCGGTGGTTCGGGCCGTCGCGATGGAGGAAGAAAGCAGCAGTGTGTTTCAAGCCAATGCCAAGAAGCTGCAAGAGATCGTCGCGGACACAGCTTGCCATGAGAGGTACCTCGACGGATTCATTCAGCAACTGAGATCTTACAGGTATTGAAACGTCTGTAGGTACACCTACGAGATCAATGGAAGACACTGTTGTCATTTGGCAGTCCACTTCCCCCAAATTCACGGATGGCGAAAAGTTAATACTGATTTTTATCTTTTTCTTCACTATTTACTGATTTGATACTACTACACAAATAAAGTAAGTTTAATTTTAGAAATTTTTGTAGTTGTCTAACATCCTACTTCCCGGGAAGTTTTTGAAGTTTTCTTTAAAACTTTATGCAATGGTTTTTATGCTTCCACACATCTTCTTGTAGAGTCGTCTACGATGTAAGCATATGAGGCATGACGCTATTGATTTTTAGCATTACGATAATCTTTTGTTTTATTAAAAAAACTATGTAAATTTTATTTATTTTGTTGACTTCTTTTATAACTTATATTTTACGTATTTAGACTAAATTTTTAAATAAAATAAATGATCAAATGTTATGTTCAAAAATGTTATGTTCAAAAGTAAACATCAACATATATTTTAAAATAGAGTGAGTACTAAGTGCTAAGACTGCACATATCGTCCGACTAAGGGTGTGTTCATGGCCATCCGGCTGAGATTTTTAGTGCGTGCAAAACAAAACAAACCATTAGCATATGATTAATTAAATTTTAATCATGAAAAATTTGAAAAAATAGATTTATTTGATTTTTTTAAGCAACTTACATATAAAAAGTTTTCGTATGAAACATACCGTTTAGTAGTTTGAAAAATATGCTAATAGAAACTGTGGGAGTAGCCCACCCAATACTCACTACCGAAAGCCGCCTAAGGGGGTGTTCAAATGTGCTTTTATGTGTGGGTTATAAGCCGCACATAAAACGAGAAACATAATTAGTACATAATTAATTAAGTATTAACTATTAGAAACTTGAAAAATTGATCTATTTGTTTTTTAAGCTACTTTTATATAGAAAATTTTTTAAAAAACACTATTTTATGTTTTAGAAGCGTACTAACCAAAACTGAGAAAGTAGCTAAAAAACTAACGCACCTAAGAACACGTGTAGCGGGCAGCCGACCACATCGTTTTGTATACAGTGCAACGGAAATTTCTTCGTTGCTGCTGCAGATGCCGTTCCTGGTGCGCCTGCAGACGGCAGCGCAATGTTTTTTTGATTCTCTAGCGCGCGGTGGTGTCGTTTCCATTCAACTTGGCAAATTGTATATGCAAGATGTAAAGATCATGGGCTTCTTTCATCTCCAAATTCACAATCTAAAGAAACAGGGTTATAGATAACCAAGAACAGAAGTCCAAAGTTGCGCTGTGAAGTTGGTGTAAAGAATGTATTTGTAGAATCGCATACAGCTAAGCAATGCTTGACTTCTTATGTGCCGGTCAGCCCCCTTAACTAGAATAGTCCGTCTCTCTCTCTCTGAAACGGTCGATGACGCCAACATACTTGAGCGGTCGAGCACCTGCTACGTAGAGGCCGGCAAAACGAGGGATCACGCAAAATGAGGGGTTAACTCCATGGTAAAACAGTTGCAACGACGTGCAAGGCCTTAGCTCAGGTGGCTGGCTGCTCACATGGAACCGATAAATGACCTTTGTACAGAGTTCTACGCTAGATGCATGCATGCGTCTGCTCGATTATCTCTGTGAATGACGGAGCTAGCTAGGGAGCTTCACCCAAAATCAAGGGGCCAAATCCGTCCACGAGCAGCGGCAGCGTGCTGAGTTGGAGTCGTAGGCTCCAGTGTCCTATTTGAAGAGCTTTTAATAACTACAACTATGGTTTCTCTTATAATCTCTCTCTTCCAAATTATTTAGATTTTTATTTAAATGATAAGAATCTGTAACTATAGAATTAAAAATAAAATAGAAGCTAAAAACACAAAATAAAATAAAAACTAAAAACGTTAGGATTCTATAGATTCTCATTAACTGGTTATTAAAATCTCCGCTCCCTACACAAAACCATAGCCTCGTAGAGCGTGGCCGCGTGGATGGATACGAATGAAAGGCCGGGGAGCTACTGCCCAGGTGCTGATGCAGGTGATGAGCGCAGCGAAGAACCACGAGTCCCGATCTACATATACACGCAAGCACATGTTCTTCGACGCTGAGGACATCTCTTAAGTGTGTCTAATTTTCTAATTTTTTTTATTAGCTATCTTGTATTTCTAATAAGTTATTTAACTGTTGATATATATATATATATATATATATATAATGGATTGGTTTAAATCGATCTTAACCTGAATCTGAATGATTTGTTAGCTCGATCTGCCGCTGATCAAACACAATCACCAGATTGCTGCTCGAGCGCTAGCTGCTTCGTGTTTCTAGAAAGAGAGGAGAATCGCCGGACGAGCACGAAGTGAGCGATTTGGGGGTGAAAATTTTCTTATTTTCTATAGGCATACTTCCCTAACTGCTAACCAATGTCTTTTAATTTTAAAAACTTTTCTACCTAAAAGTTACTTTAAAAATTAAATAAATCTATTTTTTAAGTTCATAATAATTAAATCTTAATTAATCATATATTAATGACTTATCTTGTTTTGTATGCGTTAAAAATTTCATGCAAACACCCAGCTCCGAACAAGCCTAACCATTCTGCGGGCGCTTATATACGGAGCAAGTTGCTTTTGGAGCGGGGGCTTACGACACAGGTTTTGCCTTCGCTACTCTCCCCCGCTCATTTTCACTATGTTTGTATGGGGTGGACTTACTCAACATGCCTAAGGTTATCATGGTTTTTCAGCTACTTTATTTAAGGTTTGGCTAGAAAGAGACAACTTTGCCAATTTTTATATCATCGATACGTGGGATCAACGTGTCGTAGAGAAGAAAATTGGGCGAGACTAGTTCCGGACATTCGATAATTGCAAATTATCGAATAGCGTTTTATTACATGTAAAAAATATTTTAGATGTTTCTCTACTCGATAAAAAAATATTTCAATAGAAAATTTTCATATATTTCAATATTCGGTAAAAAATATTTTAGATGTTTCACTTGGTTTGTTAAAATATAAAACACAATAAAATATCCGTTGAAATATTTCGCTCTCATATTTAAAATATTAAATTATAATAGTTGAAACGTATATTTCTCTTTCATTAGAATATAATCAACTGAGATTTTTTAAAAGATTTAATTACAATGAATATAACTGTGCAATCAAATTGTAGATCAGATATATAGTTTAGGAAAAAAATATTTAAAGTTTTTGCTAATAAGTTGTGCATGCATGCACAATAGCAGTTAGAGGAGAGAGGGCAGGACGTGAGATAGAGGAGGGAAAAGAGAGAAATAACAATTTTTTCTTGGATAGAGGTGGGCCAGCGGCCTAGCTAGCCAGTCATCTGGAGCGTCTGGACACTCGGGCTGAAGCATTTCCGAAGAAAATGCATCCAACTAATAACCAAACGAATACTATACTTGATCAAACTCGTCTAATGTCTTAAAAAAAGACAATTATGTTTTTAAAAACCCTAGATTCCAATTGTAATTATGATTTTACCCTATTTTTTAATTTTGTCATTTTCCGTTGTTTTTTAACTAAAACTTGCATTTGCCCCTATTCTGTCGATAGGACTTAACAGTGTTAAATTCACGTATGCCGTTACAGATTTGCCCCTACATTCCGAGGACTTTTGTTATTTTGCCTCTGTTTTGATATTAAGCATTTTGAAATGAATTTTGCCCCTATTTTGATATAAATTTTAACACTATTAAGTTATATTAACGGAAAAGGCAAGGAAAAGGTTTAGTTCAAAAAATAAGGGAAAATCGTAAAGTTAGAAAGTAGGAGTAAAATTATAGTTAGAGTTAAAAATATGGGTAAGAAACGTAAAATGTAAAAAGTGGCAGAAAAAAAAAGTTGTACTGCATAGTTAACCAAACAAAGAGGCTCGAATCTTTATAGTACGTGCATGTATGATATATGTGGCATAGGCATGTTCGAAATGGATAAAATAGGGGATGCATCAGCATTATTTAAGCCATTTGCTTTAAACTATTCATTTGTTAGGTTACTCCCATTTAATTTGTTACTATGAATAAGTAGATCATCCATCACGCCACTATGTGAAGGAATGGAAGGTCCTGTCGATCCTTTAGCCGAACGTATCATCAATTGTGGTCGGTGAGAAGACAGATAGATGACGGCTTGTGGCGGTGTGCCGATTAAGCAACTGTAGTAGGCGGCGTGATTGCGGATGCCAATAGGTTCTCTAAATCTGGCTCACTTTTAGGTTAGGATTGGACATGTGGAATTTTTGGGATAGGTTTGGATATCTATTGGAGTTCTGTTTTTTAACTTAAATTCTAAAATTTAACTTTAAGAATTTCTTTGGCCCTCTTTTGGAGATGCTTTGTATGAAGAAGTAGGGTGGTTGAGGGAGGAGGAGGAGGACTCCATTTTTTAGTAATAGAGACATGTAAAAGTCACCAGGAGGCCCTGGCCCAACTCAATGGTCTAATACTTTCACAGGCCTGGCCTGGCCAGAGATTTTCAGCCCAAAATAAAACCGGGCTTTTCGTCTGCCCGGTCCGGCCCGGCCCATGCTCCGCTAGCCCGCACTCCTCGTCTCCGCAAACGCAGAGGCGCAGGCTACAATAGGGCAAACCCAACCCAAACCCTGGCCAACCCCCACCCCCTCTACCCCCGGCGCAGCCAAACCCTCCACCACGGCGACGATGGCCGCCGCGACGGAGAAGACGGCCGAGGAGCTCCGCCGCGAGCTCCAGGAGCTCCAGCGCCAGCACCGCGAGGTTGTTCCCCGTCCCTCTCTCGCTCCCACCCTTCTTGCCGTAACGTTTACGTTGCGGGCGAGGCATCTCTTTCCCCTGACCTTGTTGTGCTCACGATCTTCTCCCGCTCGTTCGCAGATCAGTGAGCGCCTCCGCGACCCCCGCGGCCTTCGACGCGGCGCGCCCGCCGCTGCCGGACCTGGCGGGCCCCGCCCACTCCGCGGATTCCCGAGACCCGTACGCGTCGCCGCGTTTGCATCTCCTCCTCTTTCTATCCCCTGCAATATTCTGTGTGCGTGATTAATCTGTTTCTGTACTGTTCTGGTGCAGGCCGTCGATTCGACAGAGCAGCCTGCGCCTAAGCGGAGGATTCTATCCGCAGTGGTTAAAGTATCCACCTAGGCTTTTGATTTTTCTTTTTTTCTTCGTCAATCTTGTGATTTGTTTGTCGAGAACCCTAATATGATGTGCATATATTTGGTGTCATAAATGGAGGTGGAGGATACTGAAGCTAAGGAGGATGTCAACAATGACGCGGAGGCAGAGGGGCGGGAGGACGTTTCGGCTACTGAAGGCGGTGAGAGGAGGGATGGTGGGTTCAGGAGGGATGGGAGTCAGCGCATGCCGAGGAGGGTGAGTAGAGGCTGGAATGATAGGGAGTCGTGGGATGCTGGTGGTTGGGTTTATGTGTTTACCTGGAGAGTTTGCTTAAATGTATTGTTTTGGTTGCAGGAGCTTGATATGCCACTGCCGGAACCTCTCCCGAGGGAGTTTCCCAAGGATGAGGATCCAAGCCTTGTGAAGAGGAATAGGAGGATGCTGGGGAAGCTTCTTGTCGGTACATTAGAGGTAACCGATTCATCTGATATATAAAGGAACAGTCCATGGGTCAAGCTATTATAACATATTAACAATTCTCAGTATTTCCTCTCTCACTGATACACAGAAGAGAGCTTTATCTTGGCTAATGTCGTTGGATATGTAAAGCTAACCTGTCAGTTAGATAGTAGTTTAATGGAAGTACTAGGGGCAGCAAACCTTCATCGCTTAAGGTGCCATTTCTTCCTTGCAACCTTGGTTGTCAGCAAGCTAAAACTGTTTCACCTAATTTATTGATGAGTTTATCTTACAAAAAAAATGTTAGTCAAATGGAACAGAGCAATGATGAAAGGTGTCTCATAGTTGATGCAATTAATATGATGACAACCGATTTTTAATGTTTGTATCTGATGTCAATTCTATAAAATGTTTATTTAAGATATTCTTTTCATCCCTTCAAATTGGTATATTGATTTTCATTGTGCTTGTTTATCCAGAAATTTCAGCAAGAGGACAAAAAACTGTCCAACACAGAGGCTTATATGCGCAGATCAGAGACTCAACGAAAGGTATAACTATGCCTCTCAGGCCAATCTACATTTTAAGCACCAGTATCCACTTCTTTCACATGATAACCTGTGCTAATTAGAAATGTGATTTTCATACATGGAATTATGAATGTAACAATGTTGTTGGAAATTAACTGTTGTTTCTACATGCCATGAGTGGACCACACGATATCAATAGAACTCATGTCTTATCTCCTATTACTACAATAATGAAAGCTAGACAAGTAGATTGCAATTTGCAAGTAGTGCTTTTGTACCAGTCATCCTGGATACGACCCTAGAAACACTATTTAGTGCACATTATAGTTTGCAATTTTTTTTGCAATACGCATTGTTCTCACAGAACTTTGGACAGTATCATGAGTTGAATGGACTGTGTTAAAATTGCTTTTATTGCCATTCTTTTGCTTGACTGAAAGGCTAAGAGATCTCGCATTGATCAAATATCCATGTCATTCGACAAGTTTTTCTTTCGAAGTAATATCTCACATAAGTCAACATATTTTGTAGTTTAGGGGGAATTACACTTACCTATTAGATATCTGGAGATGTTAAGGCCCTGCAGATGGTCTATCCTTGATTATATTCTCACTATTAGATCTGAAAAATTTGGGTGTACGTAGGCTGATCAAAAGGCTCGTGAGGAAAGTGAAAGGTTGCGACAGCAAGAGCGAGAGCAAGCAATAGAGAAGCGTAAGCGTGATATGGTAAGCTCACAGTAGTGTTTATGACTTGCATTTATTTATGACTGTTTCACCTAATTTAAATTGATGAGTTTATGTTGCAAATGTTTTTTTCCCTGATATGCTCTTGATTAGATGCTACGTGCTCGAGTAGCTGCTAAGGCAGAAGAAAAAAGATTGGAGCTGTTATACATGCAGTGGGCTGAGCATCACAAAAGGCTGTCCAATTTCTTAAGGTCACTTCACTTATTTTCATCATTCTGCGCTTCTTTTTTAATCCATGATTGGATCCTTTTTTCCCACCTGTTGTGCTGCTTTGCAATATTTACATCTGTAGTTATTCTACCTTTTTTTTTTTGAACTGTTATTTTCTGTGCGCTGCAGGTTATTTTTATTCCTGGTCCAAAAGTATCCATATTGACAATTAAATTGAGGGAAGATGCGTTCTGATTGTATGCAAATCTTGATGTTTGATGTTCATAGGGGTTTCTGTATCAATTTTACTAAACTATACATTAGTATCTTTTTTAACATGATTTTTGTTTGCCAGGACAAATGCTGAACCACCAATTTACTATTTGCCAGCTAAACCAATAATTGATGATCCGGCTATTGCCACGGAGAACAAGGAAAAGGTATTTTCTACCCTTACAAGTCACAATAAAAAGTTCTTAGTTTGTAAATTTTTCAAGGATGAATTACCACTGGTGTTTCCTGTTATACACTCCATCAATATGCAACTTGGGAGTCGGAGCATTACATATGTGTACATAACGAGGACAACTACTATCTTACTACAAACAGATGCTAAATTGCCTGTTATGCGGATGTAGTGTTTGTGTGTGGCTTACCTGGATTACATAATGAGCTGCCACCAGAATGGCAGTTGTCTGTGTTAAATCTTTGTCCAGTCCCTAGTGGTTTTGGCTCTGCAATCAAACGATTCAATAAGTTATACTGGCTAACTGTTCAGCCAGTTATGAAGTTGCCCCCCATTATCAAATGCATCCTCGTGTGTTGGGGGTGGGGGTACATGCTCTATCATACCCATCCGAAGTGCTATCATTTTCTTCAAGTATGTTACTGAATGTGACATGAGTTGGTTAGTTTCAATTCCATCAACATCGAGTCGTATTTGACGGTGGTGATGATGCATTTATCTGCATGGGAAAACCGCTCTCTAATTGCTGCTCTGAATCGAGTACTCCTGGTATGTCCTATGAACTTGTCATAAGCAGCTAGTTGCTGCCTATTTTTTACAGTTAGTAGCTTTGTACTTGAAAGCCCACTGGTGATTTGCGTGGGACTGGTAGTATGTTTGGGTGGACAGTATTCCATAACTGCACATTAATGCTCTTCACATGCTTTGCATGTATGGAGCATGTTGATCTATCTGGTCTTTCACTGGATACTAGTCCTTGGTCAAGTGCGACATATTGATTAAGAACATGATACTCATGCAAGTCATACTCATCTTTCACAGCCGTTTACATCATATGCTCGCGAGTTTCCTGGGTTTTTTTATACAGTTTGGGGCAACCAATTGTTTCATTATAGTTACCAGTTGTCTTCTGAATGGAAGTCTGTAGAATGGAAGTCATGAACTTAATATGTTCAATGTTTCATTATAGTTACCAGTTGCAACATTATACAGCTCATCATGAACTTAATATGTTCAATGTTGCAGGCGTTTCAAGAATGGAAGTCTGTACGCAGGACTGAGCTGACTCAGTTTCAAAAGCAAGTCGAAGAACAGTATATGTCTAATGTTGAGAGGCAGTTGGAAAGGATGCAGAATGCACGGAATGCACGGAGGGGTAACGGTCCTTCAAACATGCAAGAAATGGACAAGGAGCTGGACACGCACAGGGCAGAACACGGTCCAAAGACTCGACGGGTTCCTGAGGATGGCAATGACGATGAGGAGGATGTTGAGGACATGGCCGCAGAAGATGAGCTGATGGATGAAGAAGTCCTTGGCGTTAACGAGCCAATCAACGATGAGCCAACCAAGCCGTCTGAAGAAGCTGCTGATGGTGCTCCAGTGTCATCAGGAGGCGCAGTAGGCAGCTTGTTTTGATAGTTTGCGAGTAGGCACCTAGGAGACATTTCAGTTGCCCTCTTTTTCTGATGCTTCTTGTACGTATATCGACGGTTGAGTTTTTCTCCGATGTTAACTAGCCAGATTGTTGCGGGATGTATTGACGTTGAGCGATATACTCTGTTAATAATTGTACCCTTTGTCGCTTAGAAAAGTTTTAGTACTTCCTCCGTTTTTGCGTTTTTAAATAGAAGGCATTGTTGACTTTTGGACATGGTTTGGTTATTCATCTTATAAAAAAAAATTATGTATCATTTATTTTGTTATGATTTGTTTTGTTTTTAAAGATATTTTAAGCATGATCAATATTTTTATATTTGTATAAAATTTTTAAATAAGATGAATAATCAAATATTATGTTAAACAGTTATTAGCGGCATCTATTAAAAACGGAGGGAGAGGGAGCATGAATAGGATGGGAGATGTGATGGATGTTTTTTTTTGTTGATCTCAGATGTGATGGATGTTGGGAGCCTTTGTCCGTGGCCAACTGGCCATGTACGATGGAGCCAGCGCCGGCCGGAGGTTGTTAAAATGGGTGGCGTTTGAATTGTTTTATTTTTTTACCGTACGTAAAACACGAAGAACGTTATTAGTATATGATTAATTAAGTATTAACTATTAGAAACTTAAAAAATAGATCTATTTAATTTTTAAAAAATACTTAGCGTGCCCACGAAAAACAAAAAAATAAGCTAGGCTTATAAGACGGAAGGAACAGTGTCGAAAGATGAAACCTCGACTGCGGGAAGTCAGGAGACCCCCCTTTGAGATTCGGTCAGAGGAGTAGTTCTCAGGCGAAGTCGGCGTCAATGTGTATCAGCGGAACGATGGATGGATCGAAAGGAAGAAAGCACACAAAGAAGACAGGAGGATTTAGACAGGTTCGGGCCGCACGGAGGCGTAATACCCTACTCCTGTGTGTTTGCTATCTGTGGTGGATAAATGTGGTTACAGGTTGAATCCCGGGGTGCTCGGAAGCTCGCCGGGAACTTCAGGCTCAGAGAGAGGGAGCTCTTCTAAGCCTAGAAGAGTGCTAGCTTGAGTTGTCTAAGGCCGGAGCTGAACCTGAGTTCAGTGTTAGCTGTCTAAGGCCGGAGCCAGAGCTTAGAGAGTCCCTTCTAAATGTGGCATGGATCCTCCTTTATAGGCGAGGGGAGTCCACAGTGCCGAATACACGTGAGAGAGCTAGGTATGACTTGTCTTGTCGCAGTCTTGTCGCACACGTCCGTCTGCCTGCTGAGCCCATACCGGAGTAGGTCTGTTGCAGGCGGCTGAGTAGTGAGAGCGCACGTCGTTGCCGCCGAAGTCAATAGATCTCTGACTGTGTGGACGTGTGTCCACGGGGGCCATCCTGAGACGCCCGCACGTGGCCGAGCAGGCGACAGGGGCGACGCGCCCCGTCGCTTCGTCATTAATGCTGGTAGTTGAGGAGCCGATCACCGGGAGGAGCCAATGCCGACCGGGGAGGCCGATCACCGGGAGACGCCGATGCCGACCGGGAGACGCCGATCTTCTGGGGTGGAAGAAGTAAGTCCCGGGCCCGGGGAGCGGCGCCCGGGACCAGGAGAGTCTCTGTGATGCGCCGGGGTCCGGGGAAATGGTTCCCGGGACCGGGCGCCAGGGTCCGGGGAGATGGTCCCCCGGACCGGGGTCGTGTCCCGGGAACGGGGCTTCCCGGGACCTGGGTAGCCGATGTGGCCGAAGACCCACGCGTCCCCGGCGACTCTAGGGACCCCCAGTCCCGTTTCGCTGATAAACAGTATGTTAGATTAGGGCTTTGTTAGATAGAGGTAATTCGATAGAAGATTTAGATCCTTGGGAACGAGGCTCTCTAGAACAAAGGAATGAAACTTCCAAAATCTTATGGATTGGCTTTCTATGTCCCTTATTACATTAAAAAACAATTATTACATAAAAAACAAATATAAGGTCCTAGCTCGTATTTTTATTTTCTTTGAGAAATCCATTAGGTCCTAGCTCATATTTTCATTTCTTTTGAGAAATCCATTGCACCTTCTCTCTCGACACTCTAATTCCTCTAAAATTTGTGTATTTTATTGTTTTGAAATCCTATAGGATTTTATTAGTTATAACATTATATTTTTTCTGTTCTTACGTTTCCAAAATCCTACGTTCTAGAAGAGACTTTACAATTATAAGATTATAGTACATCATGGTTAATATGCAAATTGAAGCACAAAAGTTGACTTTATAGTAAACTGTTTTGCAACTTTATAGTGAAAAATCACAGTTCAACTGAGAAATTCGTTGGAGCTTCCAAGAACTATGTTGACTGTAAAAAAAATTCAATGGAGGATATGTTAATTCTTATTTCTTTACAAGATCTATACGTGTGGCATCGCTGCTATTTACTGTTCAGTCTCGTTCAGGGAAAACCTTCTCCAAGAAACTTACAAATCGTCTCGAATACAAATTTGGATCAACAGCTGATATCGAAAGTGGGTCGAACTTTAGTGATTTGACAGCATGCTCAACTCTTTTGGACACGTTATACTCTTGTAGTATGTCGATGATACCAAGGTATAGGACAACATCATACTCTTCAATGGTGTCCACGTTTTCTACTTCTACGTTCAAGTTCTCCTGTACTTTCCGAGCTCGTGCCGGCATGTTCACCCCTAGCTGAACACGGAACCTGGAAATAACGAACATATGAGTCAGAGACACGAACATCAGTCAGAAACAGAATGCATATTTGTGAAAACAAAGAACCATGCAGACCAAAGTTTCAAAAATAATAATAATAATAAAAGACGGCCTGTAAAACGTCTGAATATATGGTTGGGATTTTCTGCACTTACGATATGCAACTGCACCCGATTGACACAAGTTAAGAGGTGCCGTACTAGCAGGGGCACAAATGCAAAAAAAGTGCAAAACCAGAATCATATATGCACTACAAGAAGACAAGCAATGTATAATACTGATATTGCCAAATATATGTACACAAACTTGACATTTTTTTACCATGCACAAATATACGCACTTAGGGTCTTTTGACATGGCCTTTTCAAATGCACAAGCTATAATATGTGGTCTACATTTATGAATTCTTCGAGAATTCACCCTTAACTACCGACTTGTATACGTAGATGCTGCATTGTAGAGTCAAAATATTATCATGTACCACACTGGTGGAGCTGCTATGGTTCACCCGATGTTGAGTTGTATCGTGAAATGTTTAGTTTAAAGCTAAAGGGTTTTGATCTAAAGTTAAAAAAAATTCGATAATGGACCAAGTCACCAAAAAGATTCAACTTGGCAAGTAACACAACTTCCTCGTTGTACTTTGTACTCTAAAGTTTAAATACAGTGATATGCTTAGAAATCTTTCCTCAAGGGTGTGATAGCTATACTGGATTGTTCTCTCACCATTTGTATTCTTTCTTTTATGCATGTTCAAAAACTGTACAGCAACAAATGTACCCTATGCTGAGTTGAACTTTGAAATCTTTTAGATAGAAGTCAATCTACCTTCCAGTGCCTGGCAAAACAAGATCAACTTCTTCATAACCACCTTCTGCTGCCCTAACCATGCTTCCTCTTATGTGTGAACCACGTACGGTTGGACCTGGCTCATTAGCTGCAACTAGTAGAAATCCCTTTGAAGAAATTTTCTCCTCATGATGCAGCACAACACTATCTGATTGAGGTGAAAAAACAAAAAAGACAAGATACTACCATTAGGCAACAAATGGAAGACAAAAGCTGAAGATAGGCAATTGGTATCAATACAATGAAACAAAGAATCTGATGTAGTCCTGGCTTCAAATTTAGAAAAGGACACATTTTCAGAGGAATATAATAAACAGAACTCAGCTGTACTTAAGGTTGAGTACATACAATCTGTTTCAGCTGAAATTCCACTGCTTTCAAGGGCGTGATATGATGTGATACTCTTCAGGTGATTCGGAGCTCGGAAATGGATTCCCAATAGCATGCTATAGTCAATTATAGATTGGGATTCCAGGAACATACAATCAAGAGCTATCTGCCTGAAAATAGTCAGAAAAAGTAATTTGCATTTAGCATCGGCTTAGAAATTACTGAACCATATAACTATTGGCATTCAAGATTTCATCGTCACTGGGTCAAGAAAAATACCACAGCAGAAATGGAGCAGTAATATGCAAAATTCAACTAGACAGCTGGCATTCAACCTTCTGTATATATGCACGGGCACTGCATAAAATTTAGTTTGCCTCTTTGATCCAGCTGTTTCTATTAAAAAATATCTATGTATTGTAAAAGTATAAAATAAAAACTGTTCGTCTTAAGTATTCTTCATATCTCAAGACTCAAGAATAGGACAAGAGTCAATATCAAAATAGTAGAAAATAATTTTGATATTCACCAATCATGGGACTGAAGCAGGGATCTGCATAATTCATTTAAATCTATTTTTCTTTTTTAATTTTCCACAAGGGAGTACCCAGTGAACATATAGAAGTAAAGTCATAAATGGTAAGTTATGAAACCGGGACTTAAGGCCAATATAGACAGAACCATAAAAGACAACATTAAGATGTTCAGTAAAAGAGAGCGCAACAAAGTAGCAACTTACCTGAAAAGTGCCTCCCTCCATGGTTTATCCACGTGAAAAACATATGATAGGTCAAGATCCTTTAGTGTTGTGTTCTCATTTATATTTTGCTTCTTTGTTGATCGGCCTTGTGTAGAGCCCTTTAAGTCATACTTACGATGAATTCGCAGTTCAGTACAAAACATGTTTCCCATGACAACAAAACGGACCTATAACACCATACGTAGAATTAAATATAGCAAATGCGTACAAGATAAACAACAAAGTTCAACACAACAGTATGATATGATAATGTACCTTTCTTCCAGCTTTCAGAGTAATCCTGTGCACGCCAAAAAATTTTGTAATGAGCGTATTATCATAAGCTTTGACATGATTGTAATATTTTGGGAGCATCTTCAACAGTATCTGCAGCACGTATTACATCAAACCAATCTGCAGTAGGCATATCTTATCACTTAACAAGGAGATACACCGTTTTTTAGCACGAATCTTTATTGTTCTTGGAAAGCTCAGTTTTACTCATTTTTCAATTGCCCAATAACACTGCTGTTGTTGCAAGAAAAAACTGAGGGTCATACCTTCAGCTCAGTTTTTCTCAGTGTTTTTATGACAAAACGTTCATCTTGAGAAAGATAGAAAATGCTGCCACTTTTCCCAGGTGAAGAAAGCTCTTTTAGACTATCACCACCACATATAGACATCATGTAATCTGCAGCGTCAATATGAAACATTTCTCGGAGATTCCTGGCAAAATATACTAAATTATGAGCTAATAAGATATGGAGAAAATTCCTGCAGTGTTGATGCATTTTTCAGTGAATTTCCAAGTTGATGCATTTTTCAATGAAGTCTATATCATCCTGCAGTGTTATCCAAAAATGTACATGAGATGATTTAAAATAGTTCGATCATGTTGGCAATTTTCTACAGTTAATAAGGGAGGATGAACCACAGAGGAGTACACCCCCATATTCCGTTCAGAATGGATGGGTGGACCACAGATGTAATACAATCAGATGAAATAATAAAAGAACAGTATGAAGCACTAGACTCTAGCACAGTAAGATGATTGGAAAGAGATATACCGGAAGACCATCGGACAATAGTCTTTCCAAAAGAAATCAACAGAGTAGTGTGGGGGGGTATACTGGGATCCCTCACAAGGGAAGTACATTTTGATCCGTGCTCGAGGTCCAAAATCATTTGAACGAACTTCACGCAAAGGCACAGGGGTAATTTTACCTACAGTATACCTGAATAGAAAGTACTGCATAGTCAAATGGGGTAATCATTAAAAAAATACCAACTAATTATATGTCTTGAGGTAAACATAAAAAAGAACATAAACTAACTACATGTCACGAGGTAATCAATGTTTTCATAAAAGATGGCTATTGTACCATCCAATAGCTAGTATGATAAGAACAAATAACACGGTAGTGAAAATTAACAGATGGCTCATGGCTAGATGCATTATGACATAGTGTTTAATAAGGGTAGCACCGCAAAATAAAACTTAGCAAATGTGGTAGTTGAAAGTACCCATGAGGCCACAATGATTTTTCTTATCAAAATTGCGCAAGTATTGATGAATGTATGGGCAGCACATGGTAATCGTACAATACTGTTGACCTGTTTTAGCACATTTTCTCAAAATAAAGCATCCATTTTTGTACATAGAGTGCATTAATTTACCTACTGTGGGTAATGGCCGATTTTTTTCAAAAAGAGAAGGCACTTTTTTCCAGAAAGAAGAAACTGCTTTTGTTATCACTCATAGCGAGAACATTCTAAATGGCAACTAATTTTTCCCCACTGAACTGATTACTGATTCTTCAGTTACTAATTTATGCTTGAATTATTAAAAAAAAAGAGTTTGCTTTACACATATGTATGGATAGCATATCTCAATGAAAGGCACACTTGTCCTAAATGGATATATCCATAACAAACCAGAAAATATAACAACCACTGAATGTAACTCTCCAAAGCTCACATGGCAAAAGTGATGCATGCATACAATGAAGCTTACCTGATGCCAAGCTGCAAGTTAAGCATTAGATAATAACTCCTATGGCCCTTGTAAATAGTCTCCATTGGCCCTCTAGCCTGTTTCTCCCATATACTTTCTTGTGCTATACCACTATCTGACATTCTTGGATCTTCGTTTTTTGGCTGCTCCATGATAAGCACTCCTTGTACATATTCCCGTTCATAAACCAAATCTTTATCAACTTCACTATCTTGTAGACACTGATCATCGGCTGAAAATGATTTACTTGATACATCTTGGCATAGATGGTTTCCAGAATTATCATCAAAAACTGGTGTGGTGCCATTTGAAATACGCCTAGGTCGATGAAGAAACCTACGCAAACTCCAATTCTTGCACAGTTTTTGCAATAAAAATAACAGCCCAATAGTGATCTTTTCATTACTAGAACTTGAAGCACTTGTGCCATCATGACTTGTTACAGAGTCAGAGACTTCAAGGTTACAAGGAATTTTACTTCCAGGTTGATAAAATATACCATGGCCATCCTTAAGTCCCCTATCCCATGTACCAATGTAGCAAGCTCCAGATGCATATTTGCAATAACCTTTGCCATGAGCCAGGCCATTGAGCCAATTGCAGTCAAGAGTATCACCATTTATCCATTGCATTACCCCTCTGCCATTCATTTTGCCTGATTTCCATCTTCCAATGTATATGTTGCCATCAGCCCATGTGTATTTACCAAATCCATCAGGTAAACCCTCATTCCAGAAACCTTCATAAATGTCAGAGTTCGAGTAAACCATTGTCCCCATACCATGTTTTTTGTTCATCCTCCAAGAACCTTTGTAAACTGAGCCATCAACGCCCTTGAAAGTGCCTGCTCCATCGATGAAACCTCCACGGAAGTCACCTTCGTAGGATGCACCAGAAGGCCACTGAATTAGTCCTCTCCCAGTCATTTTGCTCTTGTCCCACTCACCATCATAAAGAGCTCCATCTGTCCACATATACTTTCCCGGTCCATGAGGGACTAACCCATCGAAGCTGCCCACGTAGATGTCCCCATTTGGAAGGGTATTCCCCCTAGCCAGAATAAAATATATATATACGAGCATTCATTATTCATATATTCAAATAGCATAGTGTGGTGCTTCCATGCTTTCAGAAAACTAAATTGCCCAATCATAAAGCAATGCAATTGGTGATGGACAGCTGGAGAGTGGATGGTTGCAAACTTTGCGCTAATTGTAATGTGCTTTTAATATGTGGGAAGAACAATGAAGCACTTCTAATTCCTACCAAGAAAAATAAAGAATACGCAAAGATAGACACGAGAATTATCGCACCTCTGGATGCTCCCCTTGCTTGTCTCTGCATGGGCCATGTCAAGATTTACCAGAATAGCTCAGAAGCCACAAGATGCATTCCAGAAGATCTGAAACAAGGCAGCAAAAACTATGATCCAGTAACCAACTCCGACGGAAAACAGGTTTGATCTCCTAGATAGAGTTTAATCCGATAATAAGAACTCTAATGACTTCATTAAATTTCCGTTACCACCTAACGCTGAGAAAAGTTGCAATTACACAAGCCCAGCTCAAGTGACAAGAGAGAGAAAACTAAATACTCCCTTGTACTGTTCATATTGAAGCAAACCGGAGAAACGCTGCCCCCAGACGAGCATCATCTCCAGCTCACATCACCAAGACAGATCAAGTTAACCACAACAACTCCAAACCAGTTGGTTACAGCACAAGCGGCCTTCCAGATCCCCGCGCCAATCCAAGCAGCAAAGCAGACCGAAGCAAGCAAGCTCGGAACGAAACAACGTACCTCAGCTGCAGCACGCCCAGGAAGGAGACCACGCGGAGCTCGCCCCGCGTCCCATCCGATCCGCCGCCTCTCGCCCGCAAGCTAATCTAGCTCGCAAACGGGATCACGGCTCCAGCGAGGGGAGGGAGAGAAGAGGGCAATCAAAGAGGGGAAAGGGAAGGAGGAGGGAGACAGTGCGAGGCGGCGTCTGGGCCCCGGGGCAGCAAATGGGAATCGCCTCACCACCACGTTGCGGGGGCGCGGGGCCTTGCTGGCGCCGACCAAATCCCCCTCACATCCACCTCTTCCGCCCGCCCGCCCCCGTCTCCCTCCCACTTCGTCCCGCCCAGATATTTTTTTTTTCTTCCCCTCCTTTCGGCGGCGTCGATCGCGGAGAGCGACGCGAGCTGCCAGGTGCGCACCCCCCCCCCCCCCCCCCACCCCCTCCCCTCTAGCCTTTCACCCGCGCCCGCGCGGCGCGGGAGCTCCCGCTCTGTTTACCGCGGCGAGGCGAAGCGAAACGGCCGACCTGCGCAGGTGCGGCGCACGTGGGCGGGGGGACCCTTTCGGCGTTTGCTTGGCGGTGGCGTGGGGTGGCGGGTGGGATTTACCGGCGGCGGATGGCGACGGGGGGAATCTGATCGCGGCGGGGCAGGTTGGTTGGGCCGCGGACGCGCGCGCGCAGTGAAAGATTCCTTGGGCGTTCAGTTCTACTGGGCCTCGCGCTACCCGTTCGGAGCAGTTACTCGGCTGAAGGCTTCCTTCGGACTGGGGTTGAGACCATTCAAATACACAAGCTGAGATTTTTGGCGCCATAAAATGAAACAAACTATTAACTTATAATTAATTAAGTATTAATTATTTTAAACTTAAAAAATAGATTTGTTTAAATTTTGTAAGAAACTTATATATAGAAATTTTTTAAAAACACACCGTTTAGCAATTTAGAAAATATGCTCACGAAAAACGAGACACTAGTTCTCTATTCTGAACGCAGGCTAACAGGGTGTTAGAAACAGCTTATGGTTGTTGTTTTTTTTCTTGTTTTTCGTGAACACGTTTCTTGAACTACTAAATAGTGTGTTTTTTTAAAAAAATTTATATATAAAAGTATTCCTAAAAATCAAGTAGATCTATTTTTCAAGTTTATAATAACTAATGTTTAATTAATCTACTTGCTCTTTTTCCATCAGCATGCTTTTCGTGCTACTAAACAATATATTTTTATAAATAATTTATATCTATAACTTTCTTTTCGAAAATTAAATAAATCTATTTTTTAAGTTTGTATTCTCTCTGTTCTAAAATATGACTATTTTCATATTATTTTGTAGAGATTAAGAAATAGAGATGAAAATATCACATTGCCCTTTATTAATACCAGAAAGACTTGGAGGGAGTGAGATGGTTAATGGGTGTGAGATGGTTGTTAGAGATATAATAGGCATAATAGCATAAACTTTGTAAGCAGTGAGATTCCTCTCCGTTGGAAATCATATTTCACTATCTCTGTTTTTCTGCTTAACGAGTAATAGCATAATACGTCATACGTGGCACTGCTTGTGAGAAGAAAAGAAACAAAACATCTATCTCTCTGGAACAGAAAAACAAGGATGTATAAAGTGATGCGGGTGAAAATCACAGTACTTGGAAAAGTTATATGTAGGAAAAATCAGTAACATACTAAGGCTACGTTCTATTTAGATGATAAAGTGAATTATGGATAATTCTATATTGAGATGAATTAAATATTATATATTATATAAGTAAATAAATAGTGTGTAAAAAGTTATCTAATTAATGCTGATGAAGATTTTTTTTTGATAAATCAAAAGGGCGGCACAAATAATCCGGTTGACAATTCACCTGTGCAAGTTGTTCCGAACATAACCTAAATAATATCCGATCAAATATGTTACTCGTATTTTCTACCAGGTATGCTAGCCAAGCTCAATACCTCTGTTTAACACATAACCTATTACAGAAAGAGAAAATGGCACCTCAAATTACTAAGCAAGTAACCAGAAAACATAACTGAATCAGCAAAGAGGCACAATTACATTTTATGCTACATAAAGCTTCATCTTTACTTAAAATATGTTCAAGTTAGAGGACAATGAATCGTAATATAGTGTTGTGTATGATTTTCAGAAAATAGATTTAAAAGTGCACAAGCACACTTTGATATGTCATCCATGCATGTTGGTACTACCTCTGTCCACGACTAATCTTCATCTTCGCATTTGGCTTGGACACCGAGATCAAGACTCGATGATCTCACGGAGGGAGTACATGTTAGATCAAAGTAAGTCCAAACCTAGTAGTAATCATGGTGTTCAAGGTCAAGATACTGTCTTACACAAGAGACTTGTTAAAAATATCAAATTTTGAAAGTTTTCCTTAATGCAAACTTTTCTAGCCAAAAGATTGTAAAATAATCAAAGGTGAAAGAGTTAAACCCTTTGTCTTGGGTCCTAATGTATTTATAGTGACAGAAATAGCCTACGTCATAGCATATATAAACTCTAAGATTAGCCCAAACATAACTGAACTCATATGAATTTAATCCGAATACAAATAGAACTGTACCTTAGCCTTAATATATACACGTATATTTCTAACATCCTCCCTCAACCACAACTTTCTCAAGTTGAAATTATGCTTAAAATTTTTCAAATATCGAACTGATAGAGGCTTCGTAAAACCATCAGCAACTTGATCACATGTAGGAACATAATTAACCTCTAACAGCTTCATAGTAACTCGTTTTCGAACAAAATGATAATCAACCTCAATATGCTTAGTCCTTGCATGAAAAACCAGATTAAATGATAAATATTTGGCACCCATATTATCACACCATAACCGAGCTGTAGACAGACTTGCAATATGAAGTTCTTGCAGAAGAGAATGTACCCACATAATTTCAGCAGTAGCATTAGCTAATACTTTATATTCTGTCTCTATGCTTGACCTTGAAATAGTAGCTTGTTTCTTTGTATTTCATGATACAAGATTATCTCCAAGAAATACAGCAAAACTACCAGTAGACCTTCTATCGTCTAAACATCAAGCCCAATCTGCATCTGAGTAGGTACTTACCAATATAGACTTTAATTTGGATATTTTTAGACCAAGTTTAGTACATTGCCTTAAATATCTCAAAATTCTCTTAATTGCTACCCAGTGTATTGTAGTTGGAGCATGCAAAAACTGACAAACCTTATTTACCGAAAAAGCAATACCTAATCTAGTCAGAGTTAAATATTAGAGAGCACCAACCACGTTCCTATACTGAATAATCATTAGGCCCTAAGATAGACCCTTCGTGCATTATTAATTTTTCACTAGTAGAAAGAGGTGTACTAACTGGTTTGCAATCAGACATACCAACCTTTTTCAGTAAATCAGAGACATATTTCTCTTGAGTCAGAAGTATGCCATTAGAGACTTTGGTTACCTCAATTCCAAGAAAATAATGCAAATCTCCTAGATCCTTGAGAGCAAAATCCTTCAACATGTCCTGTAGAAGAGCTGACACTTCCTCCTGTTTAGAACTTACAATAATAATATCATCCACATATATAAACAGGAACATAGTCAAGCCTCCTTTGTCGTAAAAGAATAGCAAAGTATTAGACTTAAAACCCTTGAAGCCAAGATCATAAAGCTTGTTACTTAACCTGAAATACCAGGCTCCGGGAGCTTGTTTCAGCCTATATAGAGCTTTATCTATCTTGCACACATAATCTGGATCAGAGGTATTTTCATATCCAAACACCTCTCTCATATATACTTCCTCTTCAAATATTTCATGAAGAAATGCATTCTGAACATCCAGCTGTCTTACACACTATCTTCTAGATATTGCTACTAACAAAATAATCTTAATTATAGCTGCCTTTATCACAGAAGTAAATGTGTCCTCATAATCTATTCCATATTTCTGTTTAAACCCCTTTACAACTAGTCGAGCCTTATACCTGTCGAGACTGTTATCTTGTTTTCTTTTGATCTTATATATCTATTTATAGTCAATAATATTTCCATCTTTATGAGGAGGAACCAAACGCCAGATTTTATTCCTTATAAGAGCCATATATTCGGCATCCATGACATCTTTTTAATTTGAATCAGTCAAAACTTCTTGTAAATTTTGTGGTTCTACAGTCAAAGTAAGAAGACCCTATTTTATAGTTCCGTCAGTATACATTTTTTCTTTTCGAATATCACTTTGCAAACGCGTGCGTGGTCGCATACCTTGGTACAGAAAATCTGCTGCTTCTTCTGTTGCCTCGGCGAGAGTGGCAGGGTACCCGACTACAGTTGCTGCTTCTTCTATTGCCTCGAGGAGAGTCGGTGCAGTGGACCCGGCTGCTGTGGGGCCTCCTGCTGCCGTGTTTGTGCCTGCCGAGCCTGCCCTGGTTCCTGCCGTGCCTGCCACTGTGCCGCCTGCTGTGGGATCTGCTGCAGCTTGTCCTTCCTGATTAGCTGTGCTCCCTGCCGCAGAAGATCCCCCAGAAAGCAGAGTCTCATCGGTAAAAACCCCGTACTCGATCAGTAGGATATGATTTCAAGGAGGTCGACCCACCAGTCGAGGGAGAGTTGGGCCTGATGAGATTTCTTCTGAAGGTGTAAAATCGCACGTAGAATTCCTGCTGAATTTTGCTGTAATAACTTAGAAGGTGGACCGGTAATTTTAGCAGGAGTATTAGTCACAGTAAAATACTATTGATGACCCCTAGAAAAATTAGATAAAGAATCTGCAAAGAGAACACACACAAAACGAAGACGGGCACCGGCATTTGGATTAAGAGTGAAAAAGGAAAACTGACTTTCATAAAAAGAACAACATATCTACAAATATAATGCGGCCGGTGGCAGGATCAAGGCACTTAAAAACTCTATGGAGAGTGCTATACCCTAAAAAGATATATTTCTTGAAATATAATTAGAGCTTTTGATTATTATAGGGGTGCAGGTTAGGCTAACAAGTACAACCAAAGGTGCGTAAAGCATGATAATTTAGTTGTTTATTAAATAATTTTTCCAAAGGAGATATATCATGAAGAACTTTGCTAGGAGTACGGTTAATCAAATATACTGTAGAAACAAATGCTTCATCCCAGAATTTTAAGGGCATGGATGAATGAGCTAGTAAAGCAAGTCCTATCTCAACAATGTGACGACGTTTTCTTTTTGCAGAATCATTTTGCTGATGAGTGTGAGGACAGGAAATATGATGAGTAATACCAGCCTTTTGAAAAAAAGAATGGAGTTTCTCATACTCACCACTCCAGTTAGTCTGCATAGTGATGATCTTTCTATTGAATAAACGTTCAACAAGACTCTAAAATTTATGGAACTTGTGAAAAACTTCTGATTTATTTTTAAGCAAATATATCCAAATAAATTTACTATAATCATTAATAAAGCTAACATAATATTTCTTGCCACCAATAGATTGTGAGGCAGGGTCCTAGACATCAAAAAACACTTAATCTAAATGATATTTAGACTCACTATGAGACTTAGGAAAAGTCAATTGGTGACTCTTGGCCTGTTGATAGGCATCATAAACTAACATTTTATTGGACTCATCTAAACAAGGCAACATATGAGTTTTGATAACCTTCTCTACAACAATATAGGAAGGATAACCAAAATGACTATGCCACCTCTCAAAGGATGGTTTGGAGACTCCATAGACTTGCTTTACTTGACATTGGTACGACGATGCAGAAGATGCAGGAAGAGGGTACAGTCCCTATTTGCAGTGACCTCTAAACTAGATTCTCCTCGTGGCCAGATCCTTTATAAAAAAAAGTTTAGAATATAACTCAAGGAAAGCAAAGTTATCACGAGCAAGACGATAAGCTGAAATAAGGTTTTTGTTGGCCTTTGGAACATGGAGAACATTATTTAAACAATGATTACAACTAGGGGTCTGAACAACAGAATTACCAATGTGACTAATCTCCATACCTGCACCACTCGCACTGTGGATCTGATTGTTTCCGCGGTACTTGTCTCGTACCATCAGCTTGTTGAGTTCTCTAGTTATGTGATCCGTTGCGTCAGTGTCAAGGTACCAGTTGGTATCAATGCCATAGGAGATGGCTCCTGCAAATCTTTCACCTGGAACAAAGTTTTCATCATAGCGGTACCAACAATCCATTACCGTATGTCCTCTCTTGAAGCAGAGTTGGCACTTGGGTCTAGTATCAGCACTTGTAGAGTTGCTACAGCCACAACTAGGGTTACCACGGCCTCTACCACAACTTGAGTTGTTGCCACCACTGCGTCCATGATTGCTGCCGCCACGACCGCGTTGTTGTCCTCCTTGGCCACGATTTGCACAGTTGATCGAAGCGTGAGAGTCTTCTCCACGGCGAAGGACAAGCCTCTGCTCAAAGCTTAATAGCTGAGTAAAAGCTTCTCTAATAGTAATTGGATCTGGATGCGCCACTAGTGCTAAGATGATTGGTTCGAAGTTGTCATCCAAGCCAGCGATGATATAACTGATTAGATCGTCATTGTCGACCGTCTTGCTTGAGATAGCGAGCTCATCTGCAAAGGCCCGCATCTTTTCAACATATGTGGAAATTGTCATGTCGCCCTTCTTCAAGGTAGTCATGGAGAGTCGTGTGTTGATGGAGCGTGCGCAAGTCATTGAAGAGAACATCCCTTCGATCATGCTCGGTGGCAGCTGTCTTGCTTGTTGCCACCTGCGCTAGAACATCTCTGGTTATAGAAGATATAAGGTAACTTAGTACCTACTGATCCGTCGCAACCCACTCTTCATAGGCGGGATTGCTGATAAGGGTATCTTTTCGCCGTCTTTGCTTTGAATAACGACGATTAGGGTTTCATCTGTTCCTGTGAGGTGGCCTTCTAGTCGAGCTCCACGAACAGCCGCTAAAACTTGATCCTTTCATAGGGGGTGATTCGATCTTCTAAGCTTTTCTGAGATAATTTGGCCGACTAGGTTCTCGGGATATGTCTTCGATGAACTCGCCATGGTCCCGAAGGAAGAAGTCGTATGCGTCTAGTCAAAGCAGGACACTGGCTGATGTAGATCGGTTTGCGTCGGGATAGCCGAAGCAGATATCGCACTGTGTCTACGTTGATCGTCGCGCGAAGTAGGTCACCAGGTCGTCGCACTGCGTCTTGCCGACCTCTCGCGAAGCAGGGCGCCCTGACGTGTCAGATCGCTGCCATCGCGAGCACGTTAGATCGCTGCCATCGCGATCTGTATGCCGGGCCGATTTTTTTTTTAGATAGAAAGCTCTTATACCATGTAAAATAATCAAAGGAGAAAGCGTTAAACCATTTGCCTCGAGCCATAATGTATTTATAGGGGCTATAGGGGCAGAAATAGTCTCTGCCGTAGCATATACAAATTCTAAGATTAGCCCAAATATAACTGAACTCACATGGACTTAATCCAGATACAAATAGGACTCTAACCTATCTTTAATATATACATGTATATTTCTAACAATGATGCGTACAATTCTGTCTCTACTTGCCTAACCTATGTTTGGATAATATTTAAGGCATAGTTCGAATCTATATATTGAGGGCGAAAACTCCTTTCGTTTTCTACGAGCACGTTTCCCGAACTGCTAAACGATGTGTTTTTTTTAAAAATTTTTATCTAAAAGTTACTTTTAAAAATCATATTAATCCATTTTCTAAGTTTAAAATAATTAATATTCAATTAATTATACACTAATAACTCATCTTATTTTACGTGATCATTATTTTTTTCTTTCCTCACTGTCAAACTCAGCCTAACACAGATTCTTGCTTCACTGTCATGGCCGCTATAGGTCGCATAAAGCAACTAGATTCTCTAGATCTTTAACAGCTAGCTATTTCAAGTTATGGGAAGCATTTGAATTATAATTATATCTTATTCTGACTTTGTAATTAACATTGGAAAGGATATGACTATTGTCCGGACATCCAATTCAACCTAATTCCTTAAAATTTATAATTAATATTAGAGAAGATATAACTATTGCTTGCTCGGGCATCTAATTCGAACCATTTTCTCACATACAGAAATGTTGTAAAGTAAAGACCGAACTCTATCCATTATTAAAAAAGGAATGCTGTAAGATAGGATAGAAAAGGGTCGTAGTATAGGTTGGTGCGAGAACAATGAATGAGGTGGAAGAATTGTCGCTCTAAATTTTAAGAGTGTTTGAATTGATTTTTGTCTTTAGCTTATAAATCGTACATAAAACAAAAGACATTATTATCATATAATTAATTAAGTATTAGCTATTAAAAACTTGAAAAATAAATCTATTTAATTTTTAGAGATAATTTCGTTTAAAAAGTTTTTAAAAAACACACTATTTTATATTTCAAAAAATATACTAACAAAAATCAAGACATAAACCATAAGCCAAACAAAAAACACCACCAAATCACCTAACAAAAACGCTACGACTCTCTGCGACCCCAAAGCACGAAGGTAGAAAGGAGAAAGCTACGGCTCGGACGTCCAATCTTGCGCTAAAGATAGTACGCCGACCAGTCCTGCCTGCTGCAGCGTACTGTGCTGCATACGTGCAAGTCATGTGTGTGCTCTCTTCTCTCCCCTTTCTTTTATATGTGTAGCAACCTCTCTATCAAACTTTAAACAATTTTTTCTTCTAAATTACCTATCCAATCTATAATTCAATAACACCATTATATTCATTATAATTAAATCTTTACAATAAGATCCCACGTAATTATATTTTCAATGAAATATTTTAATTATAATAAAATATAACAATGTAATCAAACTGTAGATTGGATAAATAGTTTAAAAGAAAAAAACATTTTAAAACTGTAACATAGTTTACACGTGTGTCGAGAAACATGCAACTTTGATAGTGTTTAAAAAAGCTTATGGCTTAACGGCAGCACGCAAAACGGAGCAGATTATTAACGTGTAATTAATTAAGTATTAACTACTACATACTTGAAAAATAGATCTATTTGATTTTTAAAATATTTTTATATATAAAATTTTTTCCAAAAGAACATATCATTTTAGCAGTTCGGAAAGCGTACTTATAGAAAACAAAAGAATAATCTACCCTTATAAACCCATCCAAACACTGTCTAAGGGTGCATTTAGTACTGCAAGTTCAATTGGGCTGCTTCCTCGTCCTCCGTAAGTATACTTCCGGAACGGCTAAACGGTACGTTTTTTTAAAAAATTCTATCTAAAAGTTTCTTAAAAATCATATTAATCTTTTTTTTTAAGTTTAAAATAATTAATATTCAATTAATCATACGCTAATGGTTTAGCTTGTTTTATGTACCGCCAAAAATCTCAGCTCAACAACCCAAACAGATGCAGCTTAAGACCATGTTTGATATGGTTTATGCGTGTGGCTTATAAATCATACGCAAAACAAGAAACATCGTTAGCGCGTGATTAATTAAGTATTAACTATTAGAAACTTAAAAAAATAGATCTATTTGATTTTTTAAAAATATTCTCATATATAATTTTTTTATACCATTTCAATGAGAAAAACGTGCTTACGAAAAACGAGCCAATCAGAATCCACGAGCCTGTCCGAACGGTTAATAAGAAGTACTACTACTGCCTATCCGTACGATATTTCTGCCGGACGCCGAGGAGACGCATTCTCGCAACATGCTCCTTGGCCGGAAACATCCACCTTATCGGCGAGCTGCCGGCAACGGCGACAGGGCACCTCCTACACCCTCCGCACAAACATCATCCATCAGCCATCACGACCACCTCCCCACCCGGCCGCCGCCCCCGCCGCTGCCGCCATCCCACGCGACGCTCCCCCGCCGGACGCCGTCAGTCAGCCTCGTAGCAGCTATCGGCCGTGAGGTGGGGCGCAAACCGCACAGCGAACGCAGTCACGCAGGCAGCTTTAGCGTGGAGACAAACGCGAGGGGGAGAAAAGAAAGACCAGGAGGGACGCACCTGCAGCGGTAGCGCTGTAGCACCCGCCGTGCGGTTGGATTATTTCTTTTTTCCACTTTTGCCTTTTCCGGGTGGGTGGTGGACTGGTGGTGGTGGACTTGACGGCTCCCCACTGGCCGCCTGCCTGCGCATCTGGCTCCCTTCCTCGGTTCCTCCCTATTCTGCGCCGCGTCCTCCTCGCCGTCTTCTTCCTTTCCCCTAGGCCCTAGCTCCACCGCTTTTCCAGCAGCCGTCCCTCCGGCTCCCCCGCCGCCGCCGCCGCCGCCGACGACGACGACGACGACGCACGAGGTACGGCTGCTCGTGCTTCTCTTCTTCGATGGCCTATCTAGATCTGGAATTTTTGCTTCTGTCTTCTCCGAGTTCGTTGGGTCCATCGGGAGTTCGAGGTTAAGGGGCGAGGGGTTTCAGGGAGGCGTCGATCGACCGTAGCCAGGAGCAGGAGCAGCTGGTTCTGGTTGCTTGCTGGTGTCTGGTCCCGAGGCCTCGGAGGGCAGCGCTGTATGCCACTGGAATGGGGATGGAGTGGTTCCAGATGCATGCTATGCTGCTGTGGGATGGGAGGGCTGAAACTATTGCTTTAGATGGTGGGAATGGGGGGGTGGGTGAGTATTGGAAATGGGAATCGGCGTGATGATCGACTCGTGTTAGCTGATCTGCAGGGTCTGCTCAGTGTGTGCATTGGCGTGCTCAATCTGCCAATAGATGCTTTCTGCTAGCATGAACTTTGAACTGTATGTATGATTGGGGTGGATGGTACAACTCAAATGTATGTTTGTTCTTCTGTAGGGAGTGGTGTGTGGACTGATGAACTTCTAAACATTGGGTATGGATGGATGTGACTGCATTGAGCCATTATGGCCAACTGATGAGCTCCTCATCAAGTATCAGTACATCTCGGACTTCTTCATAGCCCTCGCGTATTTCTCGATCCCGTTGGAACTAATTTATTTCGTGAAGAAGTCATCCTTCTTCCCATACAGATGGGTTTTGATCCAGTTTGGTGCATTTATAGTCCTGTGTGGCGCTACTCATCTCACAAACCTGTGGACTTTCACCCCACACACGAAGACTGTTGCTATGGTTATGACAATAGCAAAGGTTTCAACGGCTGTTGTGTCGTGTGCAACAGCTTTGATGCTTGTACATATTATCCCTGACTTGCTGAGCGTGAAAACAAGGGAATTGTTTCTGAAGAATAAGGCTGAAGAGCTTGATAGGGAGATGGGCTTGATTAGGACACAGGAAGAGACTGGGAGGCATGTTAGGATGCTCACCCATGAAATCAGAAGCACACTTGATAGACATACAATTTTGAAGACTACACTTGTTGAGCTAGGAAGGACCTTGGGCCTGGAAGAATGTGCCCTGTGGATGCCATCAAGAAGCGGTTCAAGTCTTCAGCTTTCTCATACTTTCAGCCACCAAATTACTGTTGGGTCAACTGTTTCAATTAATCTTCCTGTTGTCAATCAAGTGTTCAGTAGCAACAGAGCAATTATAATACCCCATACATCTCCTTTGGCACGGATCCGACCTCTTGCAGGGAGATATGTTCCACCGGAAGTGGCTGCAGTGCGGGTGCCTCTTCTACATCTTTCAAACTTTCAAATAAATGATTGGCCAGAGCTTTCAACAAAAAGCTATGCAATTATGGTTCTGATGCTTCCATCTGATAGTGCAAGGAAATGGCATGTGCATGAGTTGGAGCTTGTTGAGGTCGTCGCTGATCAGGTTAGTGCTCTTTATTTTACTTATAACTCGGGTATCCATAGGAGAGTTAAAAATGATATTTAATATGTTTAAAAGCTGTGTGCTCATGATCTTTCAACTGAGAACCACCCTTTAACCTAAACCAAAGCGTATTCTCAACTATCATCCATTGATCAATGATTCATGGAATTTTTCAAATATCATCAGATTATTTCAAGAATTCCTTTTGTTTCCTTGAAAGCGAAGGATAGTGAGAAGCAATACACAAGCTAAAAGTGTCCTCTCTACTTTTTATCACTTTAGTGCCTGTTCTTCCTTTGAAAAGAAAATGAAATACTAAGATAAATTCATGTTGATTTAACATAAATAAGTTATGAAGCAGTGCTGTAAGCAAGTGTTTTATTGGTTATTCTTTTTATTTCAGGTTGCAGTTGCACTTTCCCATGCAGCTATTCTTGAAGAGTCCATGCGTGCACGTGATCTGCTAATGGAGCAAAATGTTGCTCTGGATTTAGCACGACGTGAGGCAGAAATGGCTATCCGTGCTCGTAATGATTTTCTGGCTGTAATGAATCATGAAATGAGAACACCAATGAATGCAATAATAGCCCTTTCCTCCTTACTTTTGGAAACTGAACTTACTCCTGAGCAGCGCCTGATGGTGGAAACGGTTTTGAAAAGCAGCAATCTTTTAGCAACACTCATTAATGACGTGTTAGATCTTTCCAAACTTGAGGATGGCAGCCTTGAATTGGAGATTAAAGCATTCAACCTTCATGCTGTTTTCAAGGAGGTCTGAAACATCATAATTTCCGTGACTATATGCATATTGCACTTGCCTGAAATTTTATTCTGTCTTATTCTTGCAGGTTATGAGTTTCATCAAGCCAATTGCAGCCATCAAGAGACTGTCTGTGTCGGTTATGTTGGCACCAGATTTACCACTATGTGCCATTGGTGATGAAAAGAGGCTAATGCAAACTATTTTGAATATCTCTGGCAATGCTGTTAAGTTTACGAAGGAGGGCCATATCACACTTGTAGCTTCTGTTGTGAAGGCTGATTCTTTAAGAGAGTTCAGAACTCCAGATTTTCATCCAGCTGCAAGTGATGACCATTTTATTTGAA
>RYFJ01004357.1:0-60105 GCA_003991445.1 Oryza meyeriana var. granulata | reverse complement strand
GCTTTTTTGGGTTTAGCTTCATCCTGAATTCTTTGAGAACGTTTGAAAGTTCTTATCCGTGATGAGGTCTCTTAACCCGGTCTTGGCACATCCTGATCTTCTTATGTGCTTCCTAGGTTTTTAACCCAAACGGTATATGTGAATACGCACATGCTTCTTTCCGAAATTGGCATGATTAGAAGAGAGAGTCTTCAGCGCAATCTCCTCCTTTAGGGCTATTTGTGGATGGTATCCGTAACAGTTGATGTTAGACTAGTAATTCGCTATCCCCGCAGTTGATCGACCACCCTGACTATTCTCGGTAGACCAAATGGGTCTTGGGACATCTTTTTAAGTCGGTATAATCGACTGCATCATCGGTGCTCATTTACCTCGTTACTTGGACTTGGACCAGTGTACTGGGTTGATTAGCCATCTGGGTGGTAGATATCTCTTTTGATGAACTGGTACTAGCAGGTTTTGTTTCGTATCCAATTATGCATCTTTGCGTTTGGCGAAGCGCCTGTATGCGTTGCTTGATGGTGTCTGGGCGTGGCTTGACATCAGGGTAATGCTCGGATCACCTCTTGGTAACAGGCATGTCTCTTCCGAAGGCTGGCCAAGCCTAATTATCCCTTTACTGGAGGAAGGTGACGAGCGTGTCTTTCTATTTGGGGTCGGTCAGCCCGACAAAGCCATAGTCTGGGTGGGGTTGGAAGGGTCCAGGGATCTTCTTCGTCCTCGAATCCGCTGAAATTCCTGACTTGGCCTGCTTTCTTTCGCTTTCAGAACTAATCATCCCTCTGTTTGCGGTTGTTGTAGCTTAGTTGGATATGTTATCTCACTTATCGTTTCCGTGGATTGGGCCACTCTCAAACTTCTTCGTGGCCGGCGAGGTGAAGACTTCGCTTGGGACATGCGCTTATGGCGGAAGTACTTTTCCTGCGTCCCACATCTGAGCACCATGTATGATAATAAGACACTGCCTACTGCACTGGCTAGTGCAGCGTGAGATAGCGTGATACGCGTCTCGAAGTCGGCAACGCTCGAAGCAGATATTCCATGCGGAAATTCTCTGCGTGCCAAAGGTAACTGGCAGATGATATTCCGATCCGGTGGAGTTATGAGAGCTGGGGAGTTACCCTCGTGGTAATGTGGAGGCTATTTCAGTTTCGCTTAGCTCAGATCGAGGGTATCTCATCGCGTCGATGCTTGTCTGGTGAACAAGATGTTTGAGTGCGCTTCCTTCTATTGTGAGTAAGTTGGCTTCAATTTGATGCTCCTGAATGACGGGTCGTCGGACGAGTGGGTAACCCCGCCCTGTGGGCTGCGTTACTCTTCGGTCAGTGGTGATCCGCGCGGTCCGATCTAGTGAATTGTGTTTCTGACCAACGCTAGATATCTGGGCGGGGCGTCTGATAAAGATCAAGATCTCACCTCTCAGGTTTGCAGTTTAGTTTCTGTTTGTGTCTTTGGACGCCAATCAGCAGTCGGCTCCAAATATGGATTGAGCTTGGCTGGGGATTTGATAGTCGTCTCGGCTATCGCTTCGAGTCTGGCTTGTCTTATCTTATTGTCGATAAGACGTGACACAACTTCGTCGCTCGGATATCAACCACTTCTTGCTAACTATGAAGCAATTTTAGCCGTGTGCTCCTTTGAGTTGTGTACAATGCCCGGATGGCTCTTCATCGACTTGGTCGTTCCGTCCGTTCTTGCGCAGGTCGCGGCGGTTTGGTGCTCAACAGCTGCCACACTCTTTGTACGTTGTCCGGTGGTACTTGCGATTTTTGCAGACTCTAGATTAGGCCCGTCGTCGTGAATCCTTCTAATCCTTATGTTGGGTGCTTTCCTTTGTTGTATCCCCAGGCCCTCTGCCAACGGCGTCGGCCCGAGTCGGCGTATTTTGTTTTCGCGCATGTCGGGATAGAGCCCTTGACCGAGCTTGAGGCTTCCGAGTGAACTTAGCGATGAACTTGTGTGGCTTGTCCCTAATCCCTTGTTGCGGAAGTGGCGAATGACAACCTCGACCTTGTTATGTCTTTGGGTATAGCTGAGGTTCCTCTGTCCTGGGAAACTACTTGGATGAAATTGCGGAGGACTCATCTTCATCTGGTGCGCACTCTGTAGAGATTCGTATCAGAAATGGCCCTCTCGTACCATTCTTGGGAATCTTGTAGTCGAGACTCGTTCATTTGCAAGAGTTCCCCCCGGGGCCACATTGACCGCCCGCTGGAGAGCCCATCAGCCATGTCGATTCCTGATCAGCAAGGCTACTGGCAGGTTAGGTTAGCCATGGCCTTTGTTGGCACCTCTAGCCGCTCATATCACAAGGTGTCATTGTCAGCCTAAACTCCGGGTTTGGCTTCTTCCTTATCCCCGTCCCTTCTCCTATTCCAGTTGGCTGTTTAAGCCAGTTCATGCTAGGTTCAGATTTCTCACTGGTATGTAACTGTCCTCCGCATTACGTGAGATGTTAAACATATTTGCTAAAAACTAGCCCATGTGCAAATTTCGCTTTTTTCGTGTGTCTTGCCATCCTTTTTCTTTGATCTCCTAGTTGTGCCATGGGATCTCAGTTGTTCCTTTTGGTCTCTGTATCCAGAATCATGCCTCTCCAACTTCATTTCCAAAATATTTAAGTTCGAATCGCCGTTCATCTGAAATCGCTCCTAAACACCTTAATGGCAACCCCTCTATATCTTTTCTTCTATAAATTCTGCTCTATCTTCTTTTTCATTTGGCTTCTAATATGAGATACGCTAAATTCCCTTTGAATCCCCTCCATAACTCCCTTTGTTTTCTCTCTCCTTGAAAGTCTAAGACGTATCCGTTGATGTTTAATTGGTTTGAGTAATTAACTGCCTATTGCTACCACCGTTCCATGTCAATCGTGTTCTAATCCATCACATCACATAACCTGTTTATATCATTAATTCACTACTGGTATTTATTTCTTTCTAACTCAAAATGTTGTTCTATGCCCTCCATCGTGGTTCCCTGGAAGCCTTAACTTCCTTGCCTCGATCCAACTAATCTCCTTGAATTAAATTCGCGCTCCAAATCCCCTCGCGGTTCCTTCAAATATTCCTCGAGAACCCAAAGTACCAACCCCATCCTAAAATTACGGTGAGTTAGCCTCTTGTTGTTCATTCTCATATGTGGAGGCCTGGGCTCCCGAGTACCTTTCATGAGAAGCATATGGGCCATCGATTTTATAGAGGAGGGCCCAACTTGTATTAGTGATTCAATAGGACTCGACATGACATAACCTTGTATGACAAGGAAAGCATACGTCCTCAGTTGGGAACATTGTATTCCTTCCTACAAGGCAATCCTTGTCGGGAGTTCCGACTGGATTGTTCGGCTACTCTGGTAACCCTATCTTTCCCGGTATTGGATATACGCAGGGGAGGCCAGGTGCGCCCCTGAGCTGGTATGAAAGAAAAAATCTCAGCTCAGCAGAAACCTCAAAGAACGTGCATAAACCCCAACTGGAGTAGGGTAATTTCATCTCGAGGGCCTGAACCAGTATAAATGTTCGTGTTCCTTTGCAGTCCATCAAGTTTAGGTCTCAGAGTAGCCCCATATATATACCCGATATAACCAAGGACAGTTGGCGCGCCCCAAAGTAAGGGCTTGTCGAGTCATCTTCAACAAGCCTGATGGATCGACCGACGATCGATGCCATCAACTTCTCTCTAGGCAAAACAATCACCTTTGGGAGCCTCGATCTTTGTACTGACCAATTCACGCACTCACATGTCCGACTCAACCCGATCCGATCGGCAAGGACCAAGCAATTCGCGCAGTCGGCTACGTAAACTCCAACAACCTCATCGACTTGTTGCGGCAATCTTCAAACACTGCCTAGGTCTCAGGAAAATCTTTCTTTCTGGTGTTCGACTCGGACTCCAGCCTTGAGCTAGCCGAGATTCGTGCTAAGAAGGATAAGGATCACTTGAATCTCTTCCCGTTGGACTCTGGCGACGTCCTGCGGATATCTTCATATCAACATCTGAGAGCAAACCCCCGATCCCCTACGAGTCTGTCGACTCGGATATGGCCATGCCAGAGCCCGCTCGGGAGTGGATCTAGGGAGTCGAGTTGTGCATCCCACCCCATCAACCTATTTCGGTAGCATCCATCCAAGTCGGCGGATAGCAATTCGGCAAGCTTCTTTCCTGTCTTCCCGGCGAAGTCTTGCATGTGTCCAACGGGCCTCTACTCCCACTCAGGAGGCATGCCGAATATGTGAGCAGCAAGAGGAGGAGGCCACCGACTGTGAGACAAACAACAGACAGGAGAAAAGCAAACGTCTGATGCGGGAGACTTTTCGTGGTGGCTGCCCGCGGGCTGTGGTGTTGGGGCCGTGGGGGTGGGCGTGGGTGTCGCGCCCGCCGCCGGTGGGCGAGGGTGCGTCGGGGGGCTGGCTTGCTGGTGGTGTGTGGGGTGTGGCTGGGTGGTGTTGTGCGTGTGTGCGGTTGTGGCGCCTTGCTGGTGTGGTGGTTTCGTGGGGTGTGCTTTCTTTGGTTCTTTTTCTTTCCCTTCCCGGTCTTTTTTTTTTTTCTTGGCTGCGGCTTGCGTCTACTTGTTAGTTTTTTTCGTTCTCTTGGCGGCTTGCGCGCTTGCTTTTCTGGCTCTCTTCTTTGTCTGTGTATTTCTTTTGGTGGGTGGCGTGGTTCGCGGTGTTGCGTGCGGTTTTTTTGGTCGGTTGTCTTTGGCCTCTTCTACTCTTCTCTTGTGCTTGTGCCTTGGGGTTGTCTTGCCGTGCCGCGTTCTCTCGTGGTTGTTTTCGTCCCTTTGCTGGTTTTGGCCTTTTTTTCGGTTGGCCTTGCTGGTTGTGTCTTTCGCTCGTTCGTTGCTGGGTGTCTTGGGCGTGTTTTCTGTGCTTTTGGGTTGCTGGAGGTTTTGCTTTTTCCTTTTTTCCGCTTTGTCCGTGCTGTTTGCCCCTGCCTCGTCTGTCTGTTGGGGGTGGTTCTCGCTGATAGGGGTTCTCGTGTTTCCGGTTGTTCCGGGGTCGTTTTGGTGCCTTCGCCCTCGGGCCCCTCCGTTCCTCCCGCGGGGGCCTGGCCGCTCGCCCTTGGGGCTCTCTCCGGTGGCGTGGCGGCGCTGGCGGCCCGGCGGCTGGGTCCGTCACCCCGCCCACCTCGGGGGCGTGGATGCCCCAACGACATCGACACAGGGCTAGGTGGACGTCAGAACAAATCATTAAACCCGATCGGCGACCTGACTTCGTAATGCCGTCAGCAAACGTGTAGCCGCTGCGACTCTACGTGGACCACGCTCCAGTTTGGGCCTGATCGACCAGGCCACCTCCGACTATAGCAAGGATAAAGCCGATGCCACCGTTGCGCATGTCAGCAGCACCAACAGTGTGTGCGATGACGCTCCATGACCGGCCAATCGGTTCGGCTTCTCCAAACAGGGGTCTTATCCGGTCTCGAACGAGCTGAGCGGCCGACTCCAGCTCCCAGCCCCTTTGCCCAATAGAGTTATGCAGCCCGTCTTGGCAAACCCAACCAGTGGGTCGGCGTCGACAATAACCGGCCGTCGGGGCCAAACGAGATCTCTCGAGCGACTTACGAGTGATCTTCGGAATGGACTCCTACACCGGGCGGAAGCCCGCGGAGACTCGCGCAGCGGTCCGACTAGAGCACAATAAAGCACTCTGGCCTCCCAATGAGCGGTTTTACACCCGCTCGTAGTGGGTACAAGCTCTCCATACAGGAGGATACGGCCTTCACAGGAGTAACAACATGGTCGAATGGCCATCGGTTTTAAGACGACTGAATCGAGTATGACGGGAAGACCAATCCTGAGTCCAGGCTCACGGTTAACCTTGGGATCCGAGATCAACTGGAGGAGATCAAGGCTATCTCCCAGTCGCTCTAGCGTGACTCAGTGAGAATGGCACACGGATCCTCAAAGAGGTACACCCGCGGGCTCCTGGGGAGAACTCCGGGAACACTTACGCCAACTTCTAGGGAACTTACCAGAGGCATCTTCTGACACAACAGATCTCTAATATTGCACAAAGGAAGCCAACGGTCCGTTCACTCGAGTTCACACAGGTTTTCTGAGAAGGAGAATTATCTCAATGATCAGGGACGAGGTCTTCATGGCGGCCTTCGAGGGAGTCCACGCACGGTCATCTGCCCAAGTTACGTCGAAAACGCTCCCGTTCTGTCAAAGCTCTTTTTGATATGCGTAGACAGTACGCGCACTCGCAGATGCAGTCCTCAGGCTCTTGGACGAAAAAAGAACACCTGGCAAAAGGACTAAGAACGACAGACCGACAGAGCGCCAAACAGAAACAATCGGGCAACCGGGCAAGCCGAGTCCAGGATCCATGGTGGCCTATCATCCGCGGCGATCCGCCCGCCCGCTCCAGACGGAATAAGAATCCACAAAGTGTGAACGGGCCTCAAGCCCTTTCATCCAAGGGGCAGACGCGTAGGCCTCCCCGCTCTCATCTCTAGATTTGCTTTCCGGGAGGCTTCAACATTTGGGCGCCGATTAAAGATAGAACAAACCAGATTCGGGCACAGCCGGTGATTTCTCAAGATCCCCAGTAGCTTCAACCCACATCTTTTGGCAGGGCCATTGCCATACGGTCAAGAGGAAGCAGAAGCTTTACACGGCACGTGAAATCAATCGGTCTCTGTAGCAGATGCCCCAATTATTTGCGCTGGTCAGCAACCACGCCCCCTCACAACACGTTTGCTGGCTGAGATCCGGATCCAGGTCATCACCGGCATACTCGGCCCAGCACGGCTGGCGTAAGCAACTTCATCGGAGTCGCCACATTCTACCCTATATACATGCTCAGGTGCAGGGCAGCAGACGTGTTGTCTCCTCTTCGCAACGTACGTCAAGAAAGCTTCACACTGCGCAAGGAAGTAAGGAGCTGGCTCAATTCACAGAGCAGCAGCGGGACGACCAGCAATTGGATCCCCCGATAACTCCATCCCGCGCAGGGACCCCGATCAGTTCTTGGCATAAAATGTAGGCCAGCTCAGGAATCTCTCAGCGATTACGTGAAACCAAGAAGATCCCCTTGCCCTTCGACCCTCTACAACTGCCTCACCATTGGGACACGCCCGGACTCGCTAAATAGGATATCCGTGCTCGTCACCCCACTTTCCAGGTGACAACGGACATATTAGGCTTGGACAACCTTCGACATCTGGTGTACCAAGGGAGAGTGATCAATGGCATTCTCACCTTCAGGCGGACGCCAAGCAGTCAAAACACACGGCTACGGCGCTTTCGACAAGACACAAACTATGCTATTCAGGAGGAGATAAACCAAGCTTTGCAGTCGGACTTTTATAAAGAGGTCTCAACCACCTTTTGGTTGCGGAAGAAAAATCGCATAAATGGCGCATGTCGTCTGACTACACCGACTTATAACAGCATCGCCCAAGATCCATTTGGTCTACGGCCAGAATAGATCAGGTGGTGGATTCACACTGCGCGCGGTGTGAACCTCTCTCAGCTTTCTCGACTGTTAGTCGAGATATCACCCAAATCTTGCAACGAGAGGACTCGGCCTGAAACTTCTATTATCACCCGCCCTGTGGACATACTGCATAATACCCTATTGGCCCGTTAGGTTGACAAACCCGCCGGAGCAACGTATCAACTAGCAATTCAGTAGCTGTTTACACCCCTCAGAACTTGGGCTGCCAACGGGTGGAGCGGTATGTGGTGATCGTGGTGATCAAGACAAGTCTAGGGAAGAATTCATTGCGATTTGAAGAAACTGTCTTCAAAGCCTTCGAAGATTCAAGCTGAAGTTGATCCAAACGCTGCGCTTTTGGTGTATCCCGTCCGGACAGCTCAGTCGGCCTTCATCGTATAACCTCGAGAATCGAGGTCATTAGAAAAATCAATGCTATCATGAACATGGCACTCGCCTAGCCATCCAACTAGTCAGAGGAGTCCAAAAGGCTGACAGGCGTGCATGGGCATAGCCGATTCACTCCGCTCTGTTGAACGGGGCACTGCCCTTTTTTCACAACGAGCTGAAGAAAGCGGACAATTTTCATATAGGACTACCCCTGAAGCCAGCAAGCCCTTCCAAAGATTTCAAAAATTTTCAATCACTACAGCTGTTGGCATCCAAGTCCCGTTGTCACACGACTGTATCCACTCAGAGCGACATCCTACACAATTGCAAGGCCACTGCAGAATCACTAAATACGGCATACGAGGTTAATGGCGTTTAACCAATCATTTTCACTCCGGACAAGCATCAAATCCGGCTCTATCGACATTTGTGGGCCGAGTTGGACAGAGTCGAACTGCAATACCGGACAAGCTAGATACTCCGGACAACTGTAATTCGACAGTTTCTACAGATTGGGGCGCGCGGGGTTGGCGCTTGTGTTGACGTCACCCCCCTAGCGAAAAAACTCAAGTATGTCTCCCAGTTCACTTCCGGGGCTTCCACATGTCGCAAGCTACAGAAGCAGTTATCATAGGTCTGACTTGCTACTTACTCCCCACCCGCATCGTTGACGTGGTTGTGCCGCGGGATTTCAATCGTGTCAGCTGTCATGAAAGACCTAGACATGTCTCGACCGATACTCCCAATGCGCGGCGTATTGTCAACGGGTCAGCGTAGTGGAAACAAGTCACGGGCCTTGGTAGTAACGTGCGTCCTGTTATCATGACATCCAGATGACGAGCGTACAGACAATTGACCCAACCTGGTCCAAGAGAAGTGGTACCCAGCTGGGATTTTTGTTGAACAAATCTACTGGAGCATCCCTCAAGAACGCATCCCGTGCTTGAACGTTAGGGGCTGAACTCCCCCGAACATATGAAGTACTATCATCCTCTCAAGATTCGTGGACTCTAGTTCTCAAATCTCTTGGACGACGAAGCCCGATGGATCAGAGCATCGAGCAAATGTTTCCTTGAGTCGAGAAACTGTACGACAGAACACGCATCCCGGGGTCCCATGCGCTGTGTCAACCCCCGAGGAGCGGAAGCGATTTTTGTATGACTCATACTATCTTGTCGGCAACATATGCTCGATGCCAGGACGTTAGTCGAAAGGCTTACATCTAGGTTTTTTCGTTGGCTGACTTTCGTAACAGAACGAAAATGTTTAGTTCGCACATTCGGGAGGATGCATTCTATGCCAGACAACTTTTCAGCTCAGCACTTGAACATTTCAATTCTGGCTCTTTGCAGTTTGGGTCGACATGGTTTGGGGCCGTTAAAAACGCTAGGGGGGGTTCACACACTTTTTCTCGCAATGGATAATTCACAAATGATGAGGAAACCCGTTGCTACATAAAGCAGCATGAGCAAGGACTTTCATCATGAGTTTTTATACGATTTGGGATTCCTAATCGAATACGGACAGGTACTTTAGTTCACGGGCAGTATTTTTAGATTTATGTGACTTTTGGCATAAGTCTGTTATGCTCTGTGGACATCACTGACGTACTGGGCAGGTAGAGATCGCTATTGCATGGTTCAAGGTTCAAGGCTAGGTGTTTGACCGAATACAAACTATGCAGGCGAGATAGGGTACAGAACTCTATCGTTCTCATGGTGTCTAAGAACGATAGGTTAGTCGGACATGGGGCAATCCTTTCTTCTAGTCATGTGCTGAGGCTGTGTTACAACGAGTTGGAGTTCGGGCTCTCCTGAGTTTCGGCCCACTAGAAGACAAATAAACAAAGCGATTGGTCACTCGATCCTAGGAAAGCGAGGGTATCGCACTATCCTCGCGGTATGTTCAAGGCCTGCGTGATTATCCAGTTGAAATGTCATAAGGCCGTGCTTTTTGGTGGGCGATTCATCTGGAAAAATACAACCAGCAAAGACAGGAAAAACTATCCTCCTGTGGGAAGGGCGTTCATTATGCCGAGGTTGACAACGTCGGGGTACGCGAAGACAAAGAGGCACCTGTCAGGCAACTCATGGAATATAGACTAGCTATCCTTTCTATATTGGTTTGTATTTTTTATATATATGTCAAGTTTTTTCTCTGACTCACTACAATATTATTTCCCGAGTAGTGAGTCGGGGCTGCATTTTATATGCTGTCAATAAAATACGAGCTTGCTTTATCTAAGTTAGAAGTTTAAACGATTATGCACATTTGCCTGAGTTGCTTTTAGTTAAGTGAACGATTTTTTCATTTTATCAAGTCTACTCGGTGCAGATAACATAGTCGAGTGAAAGCTAATACTAAGAATAGCAAGTGCTTGCAGCCTTTTACCAGATATTTACAGTCCTTAAAAGTTATATATACACGACTGCATAATTGTTTTTGTTTCTACATACAGGTTTTTGCAATTGCCTCTCTGGTTGGCGCTGCTTGGTGATCACTCCAGTGTCCTGGGTGTGTCTCTTCGCAACCTCACCGATGGCCTCGATATTTACTAGGATAGATTGATTTGGTATGGCTAGGGTTTGGGCATACCCGAAGGACACGCTATTCCGAGTATGTTTCAGGATGCTCGAGCTTAATTAGGCGTGCCTACTGGGAGAAGTATGGAGCTGGTTCAATCATGGTGAGTCATAATGTCAAGGAGTCCCTTTGAACGGACGACAAGGATTTCCCGTTGACTCTTGAAACTTGAATCTCCTTGCAAAGGCGTTAATGAGATGCTCGGGCATTGGCTTTTGAAGCTGTTGGTGCATCAACAGTATACTTGTTAGCCAAAACATGGCAGTCGGAGTGAAGAAAACGGATTCAAGTTATTGTGGAGAGCCTACTAGATAGTCGGCTCAATCTTGGGCTTTCGCTTTCTCCATTTGGCTTTGGCTTCTCGATCTCTTCAGCTTGTTCTGTTGTTTTTCTCTCTGTGGGCCTTTCTCGGCTTGAGACTGCAAATAGACAGTCAGATACGAGATTGCAATTAGATCACAGCAGTTGGGAGTCACAAAGCTGGAGAAATATACTCGGGAGTAACACAGAAGACTTACTTCTGCTCTTTTCGGTATAGCACTTTTCATCTTGGCTTGTAACTGTTCTCAGCATGTTTCTTCTCCTGCTAGTCGCTCCAGGTCGTCCTTGGCCCTTGGAGGCTCAGTCATTGGGATGGGGGGTGAGCTGGGTCGACCTTGTTCATTTTCTTTGAACGATCGATCTTTCTTGCTCAGAGAAAACAGAGCAAACAGAGTCTAAAAGAGGTGAAGGTTCAAGACGGGATACTGTCCAGAATAAACGGCAAGACTTGCTCATCCTGCTCCTGGATGCGGCAATTACGTACGTAGAAAGGCTCGGTGCTCTCAAGCTGCTCGTTGTACGTGCTGATTCAGCTCTCCCAACTCTCGAGGGTGGACCCATTGAAATGTTGGGAAATTATGCGGAGGGGTGCTTAATCTAGGAAGGTCACTTCATCAGCGATGAGAAGAATTGGTAGAGAATGAGTCCGACTCACACTCGCAACTATAGGGCCTTGATGGCTTGTCTGGGGATGCGAGTCGGACTTTCAGCCTCGCCTGTGTCGGTAGGCTGTGGTCTGGGCTGTGAGACTGTTAGCTTCTGCAGCTGGGGTGCCTTGGTTCAGCCGATGAACTTGTAGTGTGCTCGGCTAGGTCGGTCGGTGATAGGAGCAGCTGGATATGTATCTTGGATCTATGTACTCGCGTTCTGCACTCGATATGAACAGAATATCAAGGCACTGTCTTATTCAAGATTCTTTTGGCAGATTAGAAAGATTGCTTCTCTTGGAAGTCTTGAACTTCATGGGGGTGTTACGCAATTTGGTACGGGTCGTTACATGATAGTACGTTAAGGAAAGAAGCGATATCAGCACTGTGGAAACTATCAGAAGAGTTCCGAGCTCTGGAAGGATCGTGAAGTACACGTTTATGGAGTTATTTATCTATCTATTAGATAGTTTTTATCTTTTTAGGAAACCTGATCTTTTTCCGATAGGTCTGTTAGTTTTCCCTTTTCTAGTTAGGCAGTCTGTTTGGTCTATAGGCTCTTGGTATCGGGGGTAGATAATACGTATGCGGGACTTGTAAATCTATCTAATGATCAATACACTTCGGTGAATCCACCCTTTACAAAGGGTTCTTGCTTTGGAGCGGGGCTGCTCGGTTAGGTCGAAGCCTGCGGAGGGGTAAGTCTGCGTTCACCCCACCGACTAATCGGCTAGGATTTCTCGGTTAGGTACGTTTCTAGTCGGTTCTGATGGTAGTCGGCTTACCAAGTGTGTTTTATTCGGATTGTTCTAGGTGCTCGGTTCGGTCCACTCTTAGGCTGGTCAGGTATAAATCACAGTCAACGGTGATAGTTTTTTATCAGATTTATGGGGGTAGTTTATCATCAGTTTGTGCTGGCAGATCGGTTGGGTCGACTACTAACTGCTCGCGATAAATTATTCTGTTCGGCCTTGATAGCCTTTGTGCAGCTCTTATGATGTATAGCGGTAAGTTATTTCATCACGTTGCATTAGATTTTGGTTAGATATGAGGTTTTTATTTATCGGATTGTGCTGCATCAGTAGGTTGAACTACTTAGATCGATATTAGATTTTATCCTTGTCGAGCGTCGGTGTATTGCGACGTTTGTCGGAGTGCTTAGCGATAGGTTATTTTCTATAAGCCGAGTCGTATTATTTTTTATTTTGGTCATCTATATTATCATCGTTTTCTAGCCGGTGCACATTGTTTCCTTGGCTCGGCTAGTTACATTACTTGCTATCTATTTTTATCATCGGACTTACTAGCCGATGCCACTGTTATCTGCAGCCCTTATTCCACTTGTTTTAGCGCTATCGGATTTTTTTTTTTTTTTTTTTTATTTTTTTTGTTTTTTTTTTTTTTTTTTTTTTTTTTTTTGTTTTTTTTTTTTTTTTTTTTTTTTTTTTTTTTTTTTTTTTCCTAGCGATAACAGGTGCCATCGGCTATCGGATACGAGAAGCCTATATCAGTCGTATCGGCGATAGCGTGTGGCTATTGCGTGACCCGGGCACGAGCAGCGAGGACGGGCGAGAAGGAGCAAGAACCGGGCGTGGAGTAGGCGAGAGTTGGGTAGAGCATAGCGCCGATCGCTGGAAGATCCGTATGGCTGCAGGCCGATTGGATCAAGTAATCGATTTTTCATTCCTTGTCAATTGCGGGGTCACATTGACTGGCACGCCCGCGACCTCAATATTTTAGACCTGCTGGAGCGAAGCAGATCTCCAGGCTTCGCTGTCTCTAAGGCGCGAACCAGATCGTCAGCAAGCCTTTCGGACACCCGCGGTTTCGGGCGTCAACAGTTTTGGCAGCCCTGTGGGACACGGAACTCGACATGTGAAAAGAGGTGAAAGATGATCAATCCAGTTACAATGGAAAGCTGACGAAGAAGAGAACAACAAGTGGCAGAATATTGGCTGAATTTCAGAAGCTTTGTTGGAATCTTCGGTATGAGATCAGGGCGATTCAAAATCCAATTTCCAAAGCTCTGTCTGGTTGGTGAATCGAGCCGTAATCATCTGAGTTCAAAAGCGACAGAATGTTTTGAAGCAGGTTTCATCATGCGTGCGATCAATCTGGATATTGATGAACAATTACAGCGAGCTTGATCAAGAGGCAGTGGAAGCCGATTAAATACGGGGGGATCAACAGAGTTTTATTCAGAACTTTCCTGAAGTACAATTAGCAGAGGGAAAAATCGAACAGTAATGGTACAACTCGCCTCTGGTTATCAGATGCAAATCCAAGAGAAGAAGATTGACAGAGAATCAAGGAGGTGATGAGAGACAATTCGGTTTTAACAACCGAAGAAGGAACATTTATATATCGGCCATCCTATCCAGATTGGGTTTGATAGATGCTCGTTGCATGCGTACAGGAGTAACAGACTTCTCAATTCTAGGGCAGATAATGTGTCACAGTGGAGCATGTCAGCGATTTCTGGGCAGTGCGGAGAAATGTGTGAAGCTTTGAAAGTTAGACTCTTCCGTTATCATTACTGGATGTTTACATGGTTTTTTCAATTGCACTTACTCATTGGGTTTGGGCCGATCGGAAACGCAATTCACAAGTATTTCTTTATGGGAAGTCAGGAGATGTTTGATAGACTTAACTGGTACAAAGCCGAGGATCATCGCAAAATTCAGCGCGGTTTGTAATGTTTAGAAGCCAATTTTTAGTTTGAGTCTGGAGATGCACAGCTGGCGATTTAGCCTTCAAGGTTTTGTTGGCTCCGATCAGGAAGATTTTCAATCGAAGACTTGAGAGCCTAGCACTATCATGCAGTTCAGGTTTATGAAGCGATTTAAGGGGAGAAGGAATGATCAGGCCGACAAATTTGAAGTTGATAACAAACTCGAAAGTTGGGGGGCATGCTGTATGTAGTAAGGATTCTCGGTAGGGGTAGTTACCATGGATTCGGTGTTAAGAAAAGGAAAGAACGCAAATATGGAAGAGACTATATGTGGACATCGGATCCCGAGAGTAGTCGGAAGCGCTATGGGAAGGGAAACGGAACGACAACAGTTATTGGGGAGTGTATAAGGTCAGATATCATCATGATTAGATAGTTTGATGGTGTTTTAGAAGACCATGATCCTTGTATTGTAGTCTTCTCGTGTTTCTAGTTTGGTCACTGCGCGGTCTGTTTCGTGTACTACAAGGACTGCATTGTAATCGGGTATATAATATCGTATCGCCCGGGGATCCTTTGTTATTCTATCTTGATATCAGATACAATACAACTTCGCGCATCGCCACCCTTTTTAAACCTTGGGCTTTCGTTGCTCTCGCGAGTCGGGCTCTTTTGTCATGCGGCTTAGGTCGAAGGTCGCACATGCTGAGAATGGAGTATGGGTCTTGTGTTGGCCTGCACCTGAACGCTTCAAAGCCAATGCCCAGGATTCTAGGTATTAGCTTTGCAGAGGAGATTCATGTCTGTCCGAAGGTACAATCGGAGTCACGAGTTTACTCGTGTTTTATAGGTTCCGACGTGCTAAGTTCCCGCGTCTAGTGTGTAAAGATACGGCGTTGACTCCATTTGTGTGTGAATTCGGCTGATTGGTATGACGGTCATGCTCGATAGGTCCGGATTCTTTGAGAACTGGATAAGCGCTCGTATCACTACGACTCTACGCGTTGTCATAATTGTTATCCAGTTTATCGGGGTAAGTTGTATTCATCAGTTTGATGCGGGCCACCGTGGTTTGGGTTCCAGCTAAAACGTGCTAGCCGAGTAAATTATTCCTATGTAGGTTAACAGACTCCGTGATAGCCTCTGTGTGGCAACGTCGTCTTCGTCGGTAATCGTATAGGCTGGTAGTCGTTAGTTTCATCGACAGTTTGGCTTAGAATCTATCGTTGTTCTGAGGTTCATATAATAAATCCATTATCTACGTCATGTGTTGCAATCACTTAGGCTATAGGGTAACGACTTAGACTTCGATAATATAATTAGGATGTTGATCCTTGTACGATAGCTCGATCGGAGGCTGTATATATGCGCACGGTTCGTATCGGTTAGTGCTTGGCGATTAGGATGTAGGTTTTTTTTGGAAGCTCGCGACTGCTGAATCTTTAGTTTTGGTGCATCTATATTGCCCGAGGAGCACTGGAGTTGATCAGACTCATCCGGAGTGTCTCTAGGCGAGGTGCACATGTGTTTCCCTGGGCAAGTACGGCACTTGCACGTTCACTATGTAGGTATCTATGTTATCATTGGCTTGCACTAGCCGATGCAGAGTCTATACTGCGTATGACAGTCTTATCCGCCTATGCTAGATAATCAGCGCTATCTATGGCTCTTCTAGCTGATAGCGCACTCAGGCCATCTGAGCTATCGGCTACGAGATAAGGACCTTATATCAGTTTGTATCAGGTACGGACTCGATAAGCCGATTGTGCTAGATATGCTGCTGACTCGGGCGTACAGATCACAAGCTCGAGGCCAGCGTGAGAGCTGAGTGCTTATAGATCGCGAGATGCTGCAGTAGACCTCGAGGTTAGTCGATGTTAACAGGCGTACGCCTCTGGTATAGCGTAGAGTATAGCGGCGATCGGCTGGAAGGAATCCGTATCGGCTTGCAGGCTCGTATTGGATCAGGAATCAGATTTCCTTTTCATCTCCTTGTCAATTGCGGGGGTCAAATTGACTGGCGCCGCGACGCTCATATGTTAGGACCTGCACTGGAGCTAAGCAGATCTCCAGGCTTCGCGTGTCTAGGCGCCGACCAGATCGCAGCAAGGCTTTTCGCACACCCGGCGGTTTTCGGCGATCAACTACGGGCTCTAGAGAATACGGCGTGTGGGAGGCTACTAGCAGTCGGGCTGATGGCGGGCAGTCGGCGGTGGGATTCTATCTTCCAGTCGGCTCTGTTTCTGGGACAGCCGACTGGGGTCGAGGTACTTGGCGGGCCGCCTTGGCTGAGTTGCGTTCGTACTCAGTGGCACTGGCCTTGGCTGATGTTGCTGACCTCATGTTGCTAAGCTCGGCAGTGCTGGCCTGGGCTCGGATGTTGCTGGCCTCGGACTCGAAGAAGATGGCCTCGGCCTTGTGGCCTGGGGGCTGAACTGAGGGTCTTTGATCTTTAAGACTAACTCCGGTGCTGCGCTCGGCTTTGCTTGATTTTTTCTTGCCGATTTATGAGTTTCTTTCCCAGCCCTTTGGAGCTGGGTTGGGTAGCAGCAGGACTGGCGCCTCTTCTTCGTTTTGGTGGCCGACAGGTTTGGGAGTCACATCAAATTCCTCACAGTCCTGCAAGTGTTTCAACAACAACAGCTGCATTGCATACAATTCAAGACGGATACACAGACATTCATCACATGCTGGATAGCAATTCAACATCAGTTTTTCAAGATTACTATCGGAGGCTTTCTAGCTATAGGCTTGTGGTGGCGCGCTCTGCGTTTTTGTCTCACTACCCGTTGATGAAAAAACAAGCAAGGTATCGGTACTGTTCTTATTGTTAAGTCGGGTATTCCCGTTTGGGACTATTTTTTCCCCTGACTCCCAGCGAAGTGGCTTTTAGCTTCAAAGGCTGGTGCATGCGGTTTCAAGAAACACTCGCTACCCAGGGACCAGTCAACCCTGAGCCTTCAGCACATGCTACTTCTCCACACAACTGGTATACTTGGCCTATTCTTCATGTTGGCACAGAAGACCAGTTGGGAGAACGCACAGTGGAGAGCGCAGTGAAAGGAGGGCAGAAAGGTCGAGATTGGAACAGTAGAATCATTCTCTATGCACCCCTTGAGGGAGATTTTCAAAGGAACATGAAGATAGATCCTTTTTCATTCGTTCCTGAAGTTGGAGAGCCGCTCCCCCAATCACTTGTAATTTAATTTTGGATGGCTGGGTTTGATATGGAACAAATATGGAAGAGATTAAAATGGGCTCACCCAGCAAAAGCTTTGCACAATGTGACGAAGATAAGTTGCAGGATGGAGTTGAGATTCATTCAGCGAACTCTAATGATAGAAGGACAAAAGTTGGCGGTAAGAATCCGAGAGGGGGGGCAAGCAAATGAAGAAAGAGGTGAAGGCGGAGACTGTCTCACAGATCGGCGGCGCCAGCATAGATTCCCTTCGGCGGTGCGCTAATGGATAACTTTTGTCGCTGCACATCAGTTGTTTCTCCAACTACTTTAGCTTCATCATGACCGAGTCGACCGAAACTGGCCAAGCTCCACAGACATCTCCGGGATCTCGAGGCAAAGCTCTCCGCATTGCTGAAGTGAGAAAATTTGGGGGATGCTATTGAAGGCTTGGGATGGATGTGGCGAGCGGAATTGCACGAGTTTCGAGCGGGAGACACTGGCTATGGAAACCCTAGCGAGACAAGACGAAAATTTTCGGCGCAGAAGCTGGAAGATGAAACAATTGGCAGATTGGAGAAGATAAGGGAATCTTTTTCTCTTCTCCCCGCATTTATTAGAGCCTATGCTGATAAGTGGGCTTGGGCGGCTGATTCGGTTGGGCCACAAGGATATGAGTTTTTAAATGCATGCCTGCTGATGAGCCGACTGCTGGCTGTAATTAAATCATCAGTGCATGACGCTATTTATTAGAAACCGATTTATTAATCAGATATGCTTCATGAAAGCTAATTGCTAGAACGCATGTGTTCAGACATCTACATTATTTGCCCAGGTATGAGGGATACATCGCTTATCAAGGATCGACAGCTGGTCTCTGGCATTAAAATTGGGGAAGCAGGTAGTATACCTCTCAAGTACCTGACTACACATGTTCTTGGGTTAAAATCCAGAAAGTCGAAGTCACCGACTGTTGCTATAACATGTTTAGCCCCTTAATTGCCATGAGCAAAATTATACCAGCTGAATGATGTTGAAGACTACAGTACCGTGTTGTATACTACTCAGGAAGACTACAAGGCTTAAGAACGTTTTTGACTTTATGTTTTTAATTGATTCACAATTAAGCACAAGTTGGGGGGCTACACTAAATAGGTGCGCTTATTCGGACGCACTATTCTATGTTTTTTCTATAAACCTTATTTATAGCTCGTTGCCAGCTGACATTTGAACGGCTGAGGATCTCAGGAGAATTGCCACTCGGACTTTAAATTCGGAGTACTTCGGGAGCATGTACTCGGAATTCTTTCACCGTGCGGCGCACGTGAACTTGGCATCAGCTTGAAACTGTGAAGGTCTCAGGGGCTGCTTATGAAGGCCATGGCCCTGGGTACTCATGAGAAAGCATATGGGCCACTTGGCCAGAGGATGGGCCATAAACTTGTAATTAGGGATACAATAGGATTGGTATACATAACCTTGTACCACCGACAAGGACAGAGGATACAGTCTAGTCGGGAATTTGTTTGTATTTAGAAGGCACAATCCTCCTTGGTTAGAGTCCCCCTCTGACTGGATCTGATTCCTACTCTGTGAACCTGTCCGATATAGTGTTTTAAGGAGGCAGGGGCCCTAGAGGGCAAAGAAAATCTGGACCAAGAGAAAACCTGGCAAAGGCAAATAATCATGACAACTAGACGTCAGGGTCTTATAGTTCATCTCGGAGGCTCTGAACCAGTATAAATTGTTCGTGTTCCTTTGTAGTCCATCATTTGAAGTCTCACTTGAGTAGCCATATTATGTGTTGCGGATCTTATAATCCGCACTGACATACTCCCCTCCCCCCACTGCCCTGTATTTACTGAGTTCAAATTCTGATTGATTCAAAATCCACAAGAAAAATCCAATGCCTTCAATAAATTCGTGGGGAAAATAAGGGGAGACTTTCGAACAGGTCTAAACCCTATTCCGCGGCCCTCCTCAGCCTCGGCGCCAACTCCGGCCACTGCTGCACCGTATGGCACCGGGTGAGGACGCTCGGCCGGATTGCGCTGCGCGTGGTCAGTGGGCGCAACTGCACCGCCAGCCCGATCTCCTCATCATGCATGCCTCTGCCGCCGTGGACTACGGGATGAACTGCCAAGTGTCCAGTCATCGAAGCATTCCACCATGCTCCGATCTCCCTTATTCCATGTTGTGCCCAGCAGCCGTTCGATCCCCCGCCTCGTCCTGCCCGCCTTCCTTTCCCGTTTCTTTCTCTCCTGTCGACACAACGCCTCCCGCACGCATGCTAGTAGTTCTCTGGCACCCCGAGCAGGCCCACCTATCAACCAGTCCGGTTAACCCGTGCGCATGCACTCGCGACGCCCATGACGCTCGTTCTCTCTTCCCGAATCCCGTTCTTGCCCAAGGTGCTTGGTCAAAGGCCGAGCCCATCCGGCGTCACCACTGCGCCCCGGTTTTCCTTTCCCCGCGCGTTTTCGCGCGTTTCGGCCCGTCCGGCGCCCCATACGCTCCCTCACTCCACGCCGCTAGCGCCATGCAGGCGGACCGCTTCACGCCTTTTTCCCTCCTCTCCCCCCTCCTTGCCTCAATCCTGAACCCAAGCGTCAAAGCACCGCCCGCGCTTGCATGTACACGCCGGGTGTGCCCAAAGTGACCTCGTGAGCCCGCACGCCCACTCCAAACCTGGCCGCATGATTCACCGCCTCCGTCGCCCTTGAATCCCGATCATCAATTCAAATTTCTGCCACGAGAAATCCCACGTCGCGCATGGCGATCTCTCCTCCATGATTGGGGATCACCCGAACCGACCTAGCGGCCGCCCATCGCGGTCCTCCCGCTATAAAAATCCACTGCTTCCCCCCTACCGAGGCCCCTCTTCCCTCGGCTCAGGCCTCTAGCAGTGGAGGTTGGGTCGTCAACTCGGCGCCCCCCCTCGCCCCGCCCGTGTCGCCCCCCTCGGCCGCTCCGCCCCCCCCCGCCCGGCTCCCCGCGTCTGGCCTTCCTGTTCGCCGTTGTCTTGTTGTTGCTCGCCCCGCCCCCCCCCCGCGCCATTGTGTCTACTCGCCCACGGCACACCGGCCCACACTGCATACACACCGACCCGGATCTGAGTGCCTCAACACGGTCCCTCGCCGGGCATCCCCTCCATGGCTTGGAGCTCCGACTCCCTCTGTCATGACTCCTAGCCGCCCCCAGCATTCCCGTTTCTATTCCAAACCGCCATCGTCTACACTAACTCTCGTCGGTGAGGGCTCCCATCCACCAACATCCACTACGGTCCATAGATGTCCGGAATGCAATTACGCTTGGGTTATTGTTACACCAAATTTGGTACGGTTTGTTATCATGTTCGGTTAAGATAAGCCGATATCAGCCGTGGAGCTAATCAGAAGAAGCCAAATTCGGAAAGGAATCGTGAAGACCATAGCATGGCAGTTAATTCTTTTATCTATAAATTAGGTAGCTTTAACGATTTTTAGGAAAACATGATCTCGTGCCTGATCAGGGCTTGTTGTTTTTCCTTTTATAGTTAGGAAACTCCTGTTTCGTATCCGATCAGGACGGTATCAACTCGGGGTATAAATACGTATGCCCGGGGACCATGTAAATCATCTCTCAGATCAATACAACTTCGGCGCATCGCCACCCTTTTCGACGGGTTCTTGCTTCTCGAGCCGGGCTGCATCGATTAGGTCCGAACTCCTGCGAGAGGGTAAGTCTCGTTACCCCGACTACCTTTTATCGCTAGGACTTTTCCTGGTTAGGTCCGATATTTTCTAGCTGATCTACGGTAGTCGACTTACCACGGTGTATCTTTCTGTCTACGGCTGCATCAGTTAAGTTTGATCTCTTAGGCCGGGTAGATATATCACATCACGATTGCATAGGATTGTCCGCTTATCGGAATTATCGAGTTTCTTTTATCATCATCAGTTTGTGCTTGCATCGGTTAGGTCCGACCCTACTAGACTGGTGGTAATAAATTTATCCTTTGTTGAGTCGATAGTTTTTTTATGCGATGTTTTATCGGAGTGCTTAGCCGGATAAGTTATCTTTACTTTATATCCAACGATCTATTATGGTAGCACGACTAATCTCAGTTTCTATCGGTCTAGTGTTGTTAACGTTAACCTTATACTATCTCGGTTCGGTCCGATCTATCAAGGTTTGGTGTTAACAGTACGACCATTCGGTAGTTACTAGGTTTCGTCTCATCGGAAGCTGGATAAAGCCGACTGCATTGTCTTGATTATTATTCTGCTTATCTACTCTATCATTGGCTTCTAGCCGATGTACAAGTGTTTTTTCGACAGTCGCTGGCGCTTATATTTGCTTATATCATCATCGGCTTCTAGCCAATGTACAAGTTACTATCGGCAATCGGCTGGAGGAAGTCTGTATCGGCTGGTTGGCTGATTGGATCAACAATCTAACTTTTTCTATCTCCTTGTCAATTGCTGGGTCAAATTGACTAGCACGCCCGTGAACCTCAAATTTAGGACCTGCACTGGAGTTAAGCAAATCTCCCAGGCCTTCGCGTGTCTAGTGCATCGAACCATATCATCGGCTCGTTCTCAACGCTGCCGGTGATTTTCGGTGTCAACATTTATGTCTGTTGTTCTTCGGGATGAACCCTTGTGGTCGCTCTGTCCTCGGTCCTCGTCCTGCCGAGCGCCCCGCTCCCTGCGCCCACCTCCCGCGCCTCGTTAGGGCCCACGCCAGGTCAATCCGAAGCGCATCGCGCCGCCGTGCTTCACTCTCTCGTTTTCCCTTCCGTCGGTCCCTTCTCTTTCTCGCCATGGCCATCATCCCTCTTCTCTCCCTGTCCTCAGCGAACCGTCACTAGCCGCCATTGTTCAGCCCCTCCCCGATCCACACCGTTGATTGAGTTCCTCACCCCTCTTTCCCCGCCGGTGAAGTTCCCTGGCCACAAACCGTCGTCCCTCGCCGGCAACTTCTCGCCGCTGTGTGCCATCAAATCTCAGCCATTCCTCGCTCCCCCCGTGCTTCTTCTCCCCCCGTCTCCTACCCGTAAGGCCAAACATCCACGCGCCCTAGCGCGGCCCTCGCCGACATGTGGGCTCGGCCATTGCTCTACGCCGTCACGCGCGTGCGCCCGGTTCCCCCGAACTGTGTCACTAGCGGGTAGGCCCGACCTCCTCAGTCCACCACAAAACGCCCATGAGCCATCCCTTTTTCTACCCAACCCCGCACGTCCGGTCTATGCACCATGAACCACTGCCCAGTGGGCCACGCCCCCTCAGTCCACAATGGCCACGCTGAGCACCCCACCGTGGGGCTGGCACTAGGGCCCAACTCTCAACCCCCACCACCTAGCCCACTCCTCCCACTGACATGAGGGCCCCCACCATGTCAGTAGTCCCTTTTTTCAGTGACGCACAGATCCCAATTCCCCCTCTGTCCCACTGACCGGTGGGCCAGGCTGTCAGTGACCTCCAGGAGTTTATTCCAGAGAATATTCCCATCCAAAATTCCAACAATTCATTTCCTTTATTCAAGAAATTCCATTTAACTTCAAAAATTCATATCTTTTTATCTGTGACTCCGTTCCAACTCCAGTAATTTTCTAAAATTGAGATCTATCTGATGGTACTATTAGTAGTACTAAATAGGATCTGTTTCCTAGTCTTTGTGTAGATTTTGAGTGTTTGTGCATCGTAATCGATCGTCAAAAATTCGTTTCGGAGCGGATTTCGCCGAGATTTCTCAAAGACTTGTGAAGACCTAGAGTAAGGCAAGTCACCTTTGATCAATCGAGCCTATAATTGAAATTAAAATTATTTTAATTGCGAAACATGCATCGATAGGCGTACACTGATCTGTGCGGTCCCGTCTGCAAGTCAGACTGGTGCACCTACCCAACCTTGCTGCATTTAAATACTTCCTTGATGATTGATATGCCTTGTTCCTTTGTAACACCACTGCCTCACCTTGATATGCATGCACTCTTCTGCATGTATCGACAGTAGCCTTTCAAACTTAAAATTGAGAAACTTCTTGAGTAAAACGTGGTTTTACGAAACGTTTGGTAAACCCGACACCTGGGTCGGTGCCTTGTGAAAGAAAAATGAGTTTCAAAAATGGAAATTCGTGACACAAGGCCAATCCGGTGTGTGTGATGCCTGTGTGGTCGCTTTAAGGACCGATTCCTTCGGAATTTCATCCGAGCATATGATAGTACAACCACATGGGTGAATGGGAAACCCCTGGCTAAGTAACTAGCCTCTCAGGGACGCCTTGCATGTCATTGGACTGTGGATCATTGGGAGGGCGTCAGGGAAGGCCTCCTAGGTTCCTGGCACAGTATGGTCTAGGACCTACCCTGTGGTTGGTCGTGGACCCCTCCAGTTGACATGGGGTAACCTAGGAGTGCTTGGGAAATGCCATGTCACGAAAACCTCTAGGTCATCAACCGTACCCATACAATGCGAGGTGATGGCTAGAGTGAGTCGCATCGTGTGGGTAAAGTATACCCCCTCTGCAGAGGTTTAAACTGTTTGAACAGCTATGCCCACAGTCATGGGCAGACATGAGGTGATTCCTTAGCGTAGTTTTATTTTTCCCTGTTTTGCAAAATGTGTGTATGGTTTGGGAACTGTGGGAAGGAAGTGCCATCAAGGATGCTGGAGGTTCGATGACATGGCTTGGTTGTTGTGGACAGCAGGACTCGGGAAGTCCAGAGAAATGTTTTGGCTCTAAGAGCCAATTTGATGTGAATTCTTGAAATTGAGAAAACTGGAGAAAATAAAGATTGACACATTTTCACTCCGATCGGGCGAGACCCACCTCACCCTGATTGTTGAGAAGCACACACTTAGCAGATTCCAAAAGAATATAAATAAAATGGATTTATAAAATATCCAGCCTCTCTTTGAAACCTGCAACAACCACCAAAGTTCCCCTGGCTTGCTGAGTACGTAAGTACTCATGCTTGCTCTATATATATAGTTCTCCGTCGGGAGCTGGAGCTGGAGTTGCACTAAAGTGAGGACTAGGGTTTCGTCTTAGTTCTCAGCCTTTGCCTGTGTGTTGGGACTTAGTCCACTGTTCCATTGTGCCGCTGCCTCTGTACTGCTCGTTGCTGTCTCCGACTTGCTCCGAAGCTGCAACGTAAATAAGGTATATGTCTATTTAATTATTTAAGGTTCGCAATGATGCATATATGATTTTCGTGAATACCAGCGCTGTGTCTTGGGACTGGTATCGGTATTACGGTTCCGCGGGGAAGCAGTTCACACCATTTTCCTGCATCAGCCCTATTTGGTGCTGTTGTACGGCAGTGTCAAATCAGGGTGTGACACTGTAGCTCACGGGTGAACGCCGGTACTCCTTCATCTGGGTGAGAGCTCCGACTCTGACTACAGCGATGAAATCGCTCGTGGTGAAGGCCGAAGCACTCATGCTCATCTTCCAGTCGGTAGCGCTCATCCTCCTCACGTTCTTGATGTCAAGCGTTAATGTCGTGGCGGAGATCCCGCTGTAGTCGTCCTCTGTCATCCTGGTTGTCACGGCGGTCGTCATGATTATGCCGCCATCGGTCATTGTTCTAATTGCCGAGTGACGTATGTCGTGACTCCGAGTGATGCTGACCAAAGCCAGCTGCTCAGTGCCATGCAGAAGTAGATGAAACCGCCGTATCAGAGGCTGTCTTATTTGATGGCATGAGAGTGTCTCCAGATTGTTGTCACTGCTAGCATGCTGCAGCGATGATCATTGCCTTGATCCTTGTGATCGTCGGGATGGCCTAGTGGTCGGGCCCGAACTGCAAGGTGTCCAACAATGTGGTAGCGGCCATGACGTTCTGTTGTGGGGTCATGAATACATCATGGTCGCCTACTTCTTGTTGAGTAGCCCATCTAGCCTTGCACAAGTTATCGTTTCGGGCGTCGCGTTTGGCTTGCAGGTGTCGTGCATCTTTTTCCTGTTGCTCGCGCAGTCGGCAAGCCTTCTCCTCTTGCTGATTGCCTTAGTCGCCGTCCATCTTGTGTGGCAGTTGAACCCTTGGACACCATGAACACTTTGCGCGGTGGAGAAAAGCTTGTGTAACTGCTGTCCGACTATGAGTCGGAGTAGGAGTAGTTTAGGGGGGTGATTATGACTCCAACCTCCCTAGATCCGATCTCGAGCGGCTCTGGGCCGTATCCGAGCCAAACTCCAGGGGATTGGATCTACCGTATCAGAGTAAGATTGAAATTATCCGTGGCATTGCTGAGTCCGAACGGGAGATTGACGATCTCCTCCTCCCCTAGCCTGGTCTTGGCCGACTCAAAGCCGAGTTCGAGTTGAACGCCAGGAGAAAGAGTTGTCCCTGGACTCATGGATGTTGGGAATCGCCGCAGCAAGTCACCAAAGATGGCTGCAGTGTTGAGTAGGCCGACTGGCGCAAAGTCGGCTCGGTTTCTGACCGATCGGGTCGAATCCGAATCAGTCAGAGTGAGGTCACCGAAGTTGTCGGCGATGAAGTCGAGGCTCCCGAAGCTGATTGTTTGCCCGGGGAAGAACTTGATGCCGTCGACTCCGGTGATGGGATCCATCAGGCTTGATGAGGATGATCTTGATGAAGACCCTACCTAGCGTGCCAACTGCCGATGCTTTGTATCGGCAATAATTATATGGGGCTACTCATGAGACCTAAACTTGATGGATTGCAAAGGAACACAAAAAAATTTATCCTAGTTCAGGCTCTCAAGGTGAGGTAATACCCTACTTCTAGCTGTGGTGTATTACCTTTGAGGTTTCTCTGGTGAGATTCTATTTGTTGTTATTCTGCTCCCACGGGGTCCCTGCCTCCCCTTATATACTAAGGAGGTAAGGTTACATGGTAGGAATCCTAGTCAGACTTGACCAAGGGATCTTCTTCTAAGAATACAACTTACCCGACTAGGACTATATCCCTTTCCTTATCATACAAGGTAATATGCACCGAGTCCTATTATATCCCTAATTACAAGATTAGGCCCATCCTTTATCCAAGTGGCCACAATGCTTCTCATGAGGTACCTGGGGCCCATGGCCTCCACAATAACTTCTGGCACTAGCAAAAATAAGAATAAAATAAACTCGAGAAAACCCAGCATGATGCAGCTTTTTGCAAAGTTTTTACTGGTTCCATTTTTTCATTTCTGATTTTTACTTCAAATTTTCAGGATGTTACAAACCTACCCCCCTTACAAAAATCTCATCCTCGAGATTGCTTCCCGATCAAGCGAAGAGATGGGGATACTCTGTCTTTAGGAAATCTTCTCGTTCCCAGGTGGCCTCCTCCTCGGAGTGGTTGCTCTATTGTACTTTGTACATCTTGATTATCCAAGAATGGGTCCTTCGTTCAGCCTCCTCAAGGATCCTGATTGGATGTTCAGGGTAGGTCAAGTCTTGACACAAACCCGTGGTTTCTATTGATGCTTGTTCCTCCGGCACATGAAGACATTTCTTCAGTTGCGAGACATGGAAGACCGGATGAATGTCGGCGAGGGTTTCGGGCAACTCTATCTCATAAGCAACCTATCCTCATCAGCCCACTATTGGGAATGGGCCGACGTATCTTGGCGCCAACTTGCCTTTGACCTTGAACCACTTCATACCTCGTAATGGCGATACCTTGAGGTAGAAGAAGTCTCCTACCTCGAACGTCAGCTCCCGTCGACGGGTGTCGGCGTAGCTCTTTTGCTTAGCCTGAGTTGTCTTCAGTCAGTCTTTGATCAGGCAAACCTTCTCTTCGGCTTCCTTTAAAATGTCCAATCCAAACACTATTGCTTCCCCAACCTCGGACCACATGAGCGGGGTGCGACACTTACGCCCAAATAATGCCTCATTCGGCGACATCTTCAGGCTTGCCTGATAGCTATTTTTATAGGAGAATTCTGCATAGGGCAGGCACATATCCCAATTGGTGGTGAAATCTAGTGCGCACGCCCGTAACATATCCTCCAGGGTTTGATTGGTCCTTTCCATCTGTCCGTCTGTCTTGGGGTGGTATGTGGTGTTAAAAGCGAGATGACTTCCCAGGGCCTCATGGAACCTCTCCCAGAAGTGGGAGGTGAACTGGGTGCCTCGGTCTAAAATGATCCGTTTAGGTACTCCGTGCAGGCACACTATCCTTGACATAAATAGCTCGGTTAGCTTGGCTGCACTATAGGTGGTCTTGACTAGTATGAAACGGGCAACCTTCGTTAGGTGGTCTATGATTACCCAGATGGAGTCGTAACCTGATGCGGTCTTAGGTAACCAAACAATGAAATCCATCCCAATCTCGTCGAACTTCTACTCTGGGATTTGCAAGGGTTGCAGGAGTCCGGCAGGGCGTTGATGCTCAGCCTTGACTCTCTGGCATACGTCGCATACAGTGACATACTTGGCTACATCTCTCTTCATGCATGGCCACCAGTATGCCTGTCTTAGGTCCTGGTACATCTTGGTGCTGCCCGGGTGAATCGAATAGGCTGAATCGTGAGCTTCTTTAAGGATCAGTTTGTGGAGTTCATTTGTTGAGGGGACAAACAAACAGTCCTTGTACCAGAGTACCCCTTGCTTATCTACCTTGCATCCATCTGCCTTTCCTAGTCTTAGACGGTCCTTGCTCTTTTTGGCTTTGGCATCTCCTTGTTATGCCTCCTTGATTTGCTTGGGTAGTTGGGGTTCTATTTCTAGAGTTGCCAGGTTCCCTAGAGTCATTATGGCTAAGTTGAGATGTGCCAGGTTTGCTTGTAGGCTGGGTGAAAATCTTTGAGCGTCCAAGAGATGACAGGCTGGCTTATGGCTAAGGGCATCTGCTACTACATTGGCCTTGCCAGGGTGGTAATGAATGTCTAGGTCATAGTCTTTGATTAATTCCAACCACCTTCATTGTCTCAGGTTTAGGTTAGCCTAGGTAAAGATATACTTGAGGCTTTTGTGATCGGTGTAGATATTACAATGGTTCCCAATTACGTAGTGCCTCCAGATCCTGAGGGCATGGACGACAGAGGCCAGCTCGAGACCATGGGTGGGTAGTTCTCTTCATGCGGCCTCAATTGTCGGGATGCATAGGCTACTACTCTTCCTTCTTGCATCAGCACGCTCCCTAGTTCTTGCCGTGACACATCGCAGTAGATCTCAAAGTCCTTCTTGATGTCTGGCAGGACGAGAATGGGAGAGGAGGTGAGTTTGACCTTGAGCTTGTCGAAGCTACTTTGGCATTGGGCTGACCATTCAAACTTCTTTTTCTTCTTGAGTAGTTGAGTCATTGGGCGGGCTATCTTAGAAAACCCTTCGATGAATCTCCGGTAGTATCCTGCTAAGCCCAGGAAGCTCCTTACTTTAGTCACCGTCTTGGGGGCTCTCCATTGGGTTACTGCCTCAACCTTGGATGGGTCTACCGCCACTCCTCCTACGGAGATGATGTGACCTAAAAAGCTCACTTTCTTAAGCCAGAAATCACACTTGCTGTACTTGGTGTATAGCTAGTGTTCCCTTAGTTTCTCCAATACTAATCTTAGATGTATGGCATGCTCTTCTTCGGTCTAGGAACTCCATGAACACCTTATTCATCAAATTCATGAAGTAGGCTAGGGCATTTGTCAGTCCGAAGGACATGACCAGGAATTCGTATAGGCCATACCAGGTAGAGAAGGCAGTCTTGGGTACGTCTTCCACTCGAATCTTTAGTTGATGGTAGCCTGAGCGTAGGTCTATTTTTGAGAATATGCACGCTCCCTGGAGTTGATAAAACAGATCATCGATCCTTGGGAGGGGGTATTTATTCTTGATGCTGACTTCGTTCAGGGCACAATAAACTATGCACATCCATTGGCTACCATCCTTCTTCTTAACGAAGAGCACTAGGGCTCCCCATGGGGACGAGCTAGGCCGAATAAATCCTTTGGCTTGGAGGTCCCGAATCTGTTCCTTTAGCTCCTCTAGTTCATTGGCTGGCATCCTATAGGGTCTTTTGGATATAGGTGCCGTACTAGGGGTCAAGTCAATGACAAATTCAATGTCCCTATCGGGCGGCATGCCTAGAAGTTCTTCCGGGAATACATCGGGGTATTCCTGGACTACAGGGGTTTCTTCTAGGAGCTGGTTGAGTTGGTAGTTCCCTGAGTTGTGGCCTACTTGCTTGGGTAGTCCTACTTTAATTCTGATCTGCCCTTGGTCCATATGATTTCGGATCAATTCTCTCTGGGCATAGTCGATTATTCCCTGGTTCTTCTTCAAATAGTCCATCCCCAAAATGACATCCATGTGTTGAGAGGGAAGGATCACAAGATAGGTGGGGAAAACTACCCCTTGAAGGAGTGGGACTTTCTCACAGACCCTAGACACATGAAGGTCTCCCCCAGGAGAGTGTATGATCATGGGTTTTGGTAAATCGGTGATTTCTAACTGATGCTTCCTAAGGATTTTTGGTGATATAAAAGAATGCGATGCTCAAGAATCAAATAGTACGAGTGTAGGGATGGTGTGGATAGAAAACATACCAATTAGGATGCCCAGGTCGTCTTGTGCCTCTTCCTTGTGGACGTGGTTCACATGCCCCCTTGCAATTGAAGTCATGGTCCTCATCTTTAATGGAGTTGGTTGGTTTGCCCGGGGTGCAGCCAGAGTGGTCATGCCTCTAGCCGGGGTCGTCCTAGTTGGAAACTGAGCCGGCACGGCGTAACGTTGAGGGCACTCCTTGATAAAGTGGCCCTTTTTCTCCACACTGGTAGTAGTTTAGGTTATTTGTCCCTAGTGTGGGGACGGTGGGGGCTGGGGTACGGAACCCTGGAGTTTGGGGGCGAGCCACCGAGGTGGCGGGTGTTGGAGTGGCGGGGCAAGGACGGGGTGGGGAGAGATACACGGGCCTCCAGTTCTGTTGTGTGGCACCCTTGAACCTCGGTCCGCCAGAATGTTTGCTCTGGAAGACAGCTGTTTTCCGCTTCCGGTATGTCTCCACCTTCCTGCTGTCTTGTTCAAATCTCAGTGCCTTGTTCACCATGCTCTGAAAACTGGCATGGTCTTGAATGATCAGGGGTCTGCGCAAGGCGTCATTCAATCCTCCTAGAAACTTGTCAATCTTTTCTTCCTCATCTGGGATGTCCGAGGGGGCATATCGAGCTAGCTGGGTGAACTTGTTGAGGTAACCCTACACGCTCAGGTGGTCTTGCCTAAGGGTCCTGAACTCATCCCTTTTCATCTTCATAATGGCTGCTGGGACAAAGTTCTCACAAAATGCTATTATAAATTCCACCCAATCGGGTTCTTCTGCCTCGTCTTCCTGGGAGGCCTAGCAGGCTTCCCACCAGTCACTGGCTGGGCCATCCAGTTGACTAGAGGCAAAGCAAACTTTGTCCTCATCCCTGGCTCGGATGAGGTCTAGTTTCTTCTCAATCATGCGGAGCCCGTCCTCTACTTCAAGTGGCTCCTCCACTTCAGTGAACACTGGCGGCTTTGTCCTCATGAACTCGCCATAGTTGGACGGGCCGTGATTTGCCTGAGCATCTTGTCCTGTCGGCACGGCCCACCTACCTTGAGTAGCCTGGCTGCCAGACGCATAGAGGTCGGCCAAGGTCTGCATAAGCTGATTCTGAGTAGAAAGGACTGGGCTATAGAAGGGTCAGCAGGGGGTGGAGGAGGGGTTGGCTCATCCGCGCGTGTGGTTCTAGATCCGGATGCCCGAGTGTTCACCATCTGAGAAAAAGAGAGAAGAAACTTAACGATTGTGGGGGGGTAAGGTATCTCACTTTTGCAAACCATGTTCTTAGCACCCACAAACAAGATCTAATAATAATAGATAGCGGTTGTACTAGCACAAAGTCTACATACAGACTAGCCATTCTACTACTCATCGCTCGCGGTAGAAGGATATCACACATATGCCAATACATAAACATGGATGGTAGCACTACCTCAACTGCTTATAGTACGCAGCTTGAGGTGATACACACAATGCTAAGTCTGCCTAACACATATCTAAGGGGAGTGGGTCGAAAGGGCCCGCTGTCCAAAAGACTACCAAAGCAGCGCCACTACTAAGGACGTACTACAGTCCTAGTCTACTCACTCAACACGCCGTCGCTGGTGGGGGAAGCTGGTGCAACAAGAATGAAGTGGAGCTCCCTAGTCCTGTGAGGAGAACGGCTACGGTTGTGGCTGGTGTCTGAGTCCAAGCCGGAGCTGGAGATGGAGCTGTCAAAGAGGTAGTCACGGTAGGCATGGCCATGTCCGCGTCCACAGCCACGTCTGCGGCCACGTCCACGGCCGCGACCACGGGCTAGTGCCTCCTGGCAGTATGTCGGTGGTGAAGGAAGGACGGCTGGAGGAAGGACAGGTGGCGCCACCAGGACGGTCGGCTCAGTGTCCGACACGTGTGGCTCCACCTCCTGTGGCTCTTCTGAAGAGTCGGAGGAGATGCAGACCGGGGTAGAGGTCGTCTCCAGCTGGGTGGCCGCAACGGCAAGTCTCTCCAGTGCGGGGGCATGGGAGAACTGGCCACCTCCCTCATGGAGGAAGCTGGAGCTGAGTTGTAGCCCACAACTGGTGCTGATGTCGGAGGGGGAGCTACCACCGTGCTGGCGGCAACCGCCAGGGTAGCCTCCTCAGCCGGGTGTGGAGGAGAGCCGGTGCTTAGGCCAGGAGCTATGACTGTCCCAAAAAGGAATGAGGACAGCCCTAATGCAGACGTTGGTACAGGTGTGGGGCGCAGTACCAGTGTGGTCGTCGTGGCCAAAGCTACAGGCACCCCACCTGGTGCCCTGAAGGCGTCCAAGTAGACCGCACATGGAGTCTCGGTGAAGGCTGGCAGGGTATCTACAAAGACTGTACCATCCCGAGGAAGGAACAGTGTGCACCTGGTGAAGACGTTGCGCCCCTAAAAATGAACAGCGGCTATGGGCTCAGAGTCAGTGTAGCTGTCGGGGAAGTCATTGAAGTGGAGCCGACCTCGAAGACCGGTGCTACCTCAGTGGTAGCGAACACCAGTGCAAAGCCAAGAGTCAGCTGAGCTAGAGGCCATGGGGGACGAGTGGTGTGGTACCTGGCTAGGAACGGGTACAGGGGTGTCGGCGTCGGAGTGCCAACCGGTGCCGCACCCAAGGCAAAAGCTAGTGTAGAGTCCAGGGTGACCAGTTGAGTCGTTGGGGTAGAAACCGGTGCCGGTGGCCGCACAGTTAGCAGAGCCGGAGCCTAGATGAGCAGCTGTGAAACCGTCGGTGGAGAGGAAGCTGAGGTCGGTGGAGAGGCGTAGTCGTCAGTGCAGAGGTCGGTGCAGCTGTCGGGGTAGCTGTCGGTGCAGGGGTCGGTGCCACAGGTAGGGTGTTGGGTGACAAAGTCCGTGCTGCTGTCTGAGTGGCGGTCCTGGCTGCAGCCTGGGCCGCAGTGCAGCTTCCCTGACATGCCTCCATAAGTCGAAGCTCCAAGTCCCTGATGCGCTCACCTCTGTGGAGGTAGTGTGTGCGAAGGAACTCGTAGCGTCCCTCGAGCTCCTCCGAAGCTGAGCGGGTGTGGTAGAGGTGGCCGCGTACCACGTCGGACTCCATTAGTGACTCCCCATACCAAACGGCCAGGAAGTAGCGCTGGTCTCGAATGCGACGCAGGTACATGTCGCGGCTGTAGCGGTGGTCCATCTGAGTCAAAAAAAAAAGAAATTTTGCAATGAGAATGAGTTGGGGAAGAAAAGAGAGCGACCTTGTCGGCGAAATGGGACAGGGGGTCCCACATGCCCTGGGGACGCGTGGGTCTTCGGCCACGTCAGCTCCACCAGGGTCCACAATCTACACCAGTGATAGCCGACTACAGTTATTTTCCAGCTAAGTACCTAGAGCCCGGGAACCACCCGGTCCCGAGTGCTCTTCCCCCCGACTGCCTCGGCCCCGGGTCCCGAGAGCCGACCGTTCCCGGGAGCCGATGCCGACTGCCCGGGTGCCGACTGCCCGGGTGCCGACTACCCCGGTGCCAACTGCCCCCGATCGGCTCGGCCCCGAGTACGGCCCCGAGAGCCGATCGCCTCGGCTTGCCGGGCCGATCCACCCGAAGAACTCTAGTGGACCAACTCACTAACTACTCTGCCACGTGTGGGCGTCTCCCGATGGCCCCCCGTGGACCTCCGACCGTGCTGTCAAAAGACTTTTTTGACTATGGAGGCTTCGTTCGCTGTGTAGTCAGAAGCTTTTGACTATGCAGCCCCCCCCCCCACTTTTTTTCTCCATGACCAGACGGCTCGTCACATCCTCACGTCCTGAAGACTAGGCCGCCCGCGGCCGACCTACCTCGGCGTGGGCGCAGCAGGCGGCAGCAGGTGGAGATGTGCGACAAGACTGTGACAAGACAAGTCACACCTAGCTCTCTCACGTGCATTCGGTATTGTGGACTCCCCTAGTTCTATAAAGGAGGATCCAAGCCACCGGGGGGGGGAAAAGGGGGCTGATCTCTGCTCTATGCTCCTGAGCTCACTCTAACCACTGTTCTTCTTCTCCGGCTCCGGCCGTGAGCTAGCTTTACCTTGTAACCACACTACCACGTTCATCCACCTCATAGCAAAACACACAGGAGTAGGGTATTACGCTCCGGCGGCCCGAACCTGTCTAAAACGCGTCCCGTCTCTGTTCCTCCCGATCGTCACGGTTTGGACCATCCGGACCCGAAACGGACGGTCCGATCTCCTCTTCTCCAGCTTGGGCCCCCTGTTCCTGAGCGCCCATTGACCCACCGGACGCCGACTTAGCCTGAGAATTACTCCCCTGGCCGAATCTCAAAGGGGGGTCTCCTGACTTCCCGCAGTCGAGGTTTCATCCTCCGACAGACCTTAAGGGGAAGAGGAATAAAATAAGACCTAGAAGTCAGTTTTAGACTTAATTTATGTTTTTCTGAAATCGTGCGGTAAAGGATGGTTTCTTAAGGCTCAACGCTATGGGTCTAGGGGAAAGGGCGCCATTGGTCAAGTCCTACAATCGAGTTGGCTCTGATACCAAGTCTGTTGGCCCCTGGTTTTTGAGACCGGAAACCTCTTATGCCTTGTGTACCAAATCCCTGGATCAGTAGTTTGACACTCGCATAACACAGCTGGTACCATTGCATGTGATGTCATAGAGTCTTACATTCATATAGGGATTACAAAAGGGGGATTGCCGGAGTAGGACCCCAAGCGAACATAAGCGACCCACATAGGGTAAACTAGCAAAATACTAGGTACGGTAGCGGAAGCTTAAGTGGCAGTGACCCTACGTTAGTCTACAGGCACTCGACTAGCGACTTGCATCCTACTGCGCCTCCTTTGGTCCTTCGTCCTCCTGACCGATCTTGGACGGTTCATCTCCGGCATCTATTTCTAAAAAGGGGGATTGAGCAATGATACTCGCAAGCCACCACTACAACATGATTTAATGCACATAGGGTTCAAGGAGGCCAAGGGTAATTTGCGTAAAGCCAGTTTTTGTAATTCTTTTCACAAACCTATGTACTAGCCATTTTATCAAAACATAGCACTGGATAGAAGTTGTTTAGTTTTCCACGGGGGCTGGGTCCACCTTGCCAATCCTCACTTGGTTCAGTTTACCCCCATGCTTGCTTTTTTATCCATGTCCTAGCCACTTTACTATAATCCGGGTAAGTTCCCATATCCTTCCTAATCAAGTTTTAAGAAGAATTCCAAAGTCTAGTCAAGACTAGTACAAGTCCCGATGCTCCTTTAACCGCAAGCATGGTTATTCGAATAGTTTGGTTTTACTCACACTACAGTGGATGTACGCTTTACCCACAACCCGTGACTTCACTCAACACATGAGACCTCCCCCAGCCTGGTCTTTTAGTTCCCCTAGCGTTGCAGCACCCACTCTAAGGACTGTGAGCCCTCATGCACCCTTAGCACCCAATGCCTCGAGCTAGTGGTGAGAGGAGCCCTAGAACCCGAGAAATCTAGGAAGTACACTATATTTATACTTAGGGTGTGTTCTTAAGTTTAGACGTCAAACATATTCCCAATGATTCAACACTTCACCATATCATACTCTTCGTGTGCAGAACCAACCATGACTGGGGTGCCGCCCCACTCGGGTCACCTACTCCTCTAGGTCTATTCCCATAAAAGAGTTGTGGTCGTACTCGGTTCGTTTCCTGCCCATTTTCTTGACTCGGTCCTTAATTGACCAGGGTCAGTGCTTGCCTTTCCCAAAACCACCCAAAACAATCCATGCTGCCCCAGTCGAAAACAGTTTTGTTTCTTAGCTTTTAGTTTTCATAAACAGTTCCCTGTGTGATTTGCGAATGGCATTTCATGTCTCCACTCACATGAAATGACGATCGCCCTCTACCCCGAACAATCATCCCCATCCAAATGTTAATCATAGAAATGTAGAAATTCTAATAAGCAACACTAAGCCTTGTCAACACTTGACTTGCGTAGGTAAAATAATATACGGCATCAAGGAATATGGATCAATATCATGGAATGGATTTAACTAAGAATTTAGGTGCGCAATTTCAATATAGCATGCAATTTATTTGTAAACAAATGTTTTCACAATAGGTACAACATGTTCAAGGAGGAGGGCGTGATGACTTGCCTTGCTCAGATACAGCAATGTCCTTCTCTGCATCAGGGTTTTCATCGTCACAAATATACCCTAATCAATACGGCAACTATTAGGTAGCTCTTGATTTTAGATGAATTTTGGTGAAAGTTTCACTCAATTTGGACTTAAAATGAGGAAGTTATGGACTTTAGAAGATTCAAATTTGAATTAAATCAAATTAATAGAAAGAATGTATTGTTGGAATATTCCTTCCATTTCTCGAATTATGTTTCCTAATATAAACTGGGTTTTCTCACTGACAGGTGGGTCCAGAGAAAATAAAATTAATGGTTAAGGGATTAATTAAATTAATGGAGGTCATTAGATAAAGGTTGGGTCCACATGTCAGAGACTGGTGGCGCTTGGTTGTCTTCCTCTGCGGCAGCTCGACAAGGGCCCGAACGGGCTCGCAAGCCTCCAGGGCTCGGGTCCTCGCCAGCGAATGGAGGAGCGACGACGAGCGGATGTGCGGCTCGGCGTGCTCCTGCGCCTTAATGGGTTGGTGTGCGCGTGGCCGAGGGGAAGGGGACACGACTGGGCTAGAGAAGACGAGCGACGTCAGTGGCTAGAACTCAGGCATGGGTGACGGGGTAGACCTAGGCACAGGTGGAGGGGATGGCCAGTCATGTTGCGTCGCCATAACGGCCAACGGTGACTGGGGTTGGCACTGAGGCCTTGGTTGATGCGGATGACCAGCCGGTGAGACGGGACGGCTCGGCTGCCGTAATGGCGATCGCGGGGGCGCACGCGCCGATAGGATGGGGCAAAGAAGGGGGGAGGGGGGTGCGTCAGCGACATGGGGAGGGCGGTGTGGTCGGGCCTCACCGGGGTAGGGCTGGCCTGGCGACGCTGATGGCACAAGGCAAGGACCAGAGCGGGATGCGGCGTGGCCTATGGCCCGGTCGGATGGGGGAGACGACCGGCCGAACAGCTTCGCGTGGGCGTGCGCCGGATAGAGACGGAGGCTAGCAAGTGGGTCCAGGCGAGGAAGAGATCGGGTGGGCGCATGTGCAAAGATGGGCTGGTGGACGGCTACGGTGGCTAGGCTCAGTGGCCCCCTGGCTAGGCTGCAAGCTGGGCCGCGCCGATCGGTTCACTGAGGTGGGCTAAGAAGAAAAGAAAGGAGAGAGAGAGGGAGGGTAGACTGGTAGGGAAAAGAAAAGGATTTTTAGCCCAAGGATAAATTGGCCAAGTCCAATGGTTGAGATTCCCTTTTTTTTCTTTTTCCCCATAAATAAGAGAAGGTTTTTGGGAGGAAAACTCTAGGTCTTAACATTAATTTCCATTGGGATTTGAGATTTGATTTCTCTACTATTTTCTCTCTAAAAGAATAGCTTTGGAAAAAGGGGGAAAACCCTAGTATTTATACTAATTATTTTAGGGTTTGCTATAGGTTTGGTATTTATGCAGGATAACTTCTAGCACTATCAAAAATAATAATAATATAAACTCGAGAAAACCCAGCATGATGCAGCTTTTTGCAAAAGTTTTTATTGATTCCGATTTTTTTCGTTTTCGATTTTTACTTTAAATTTTCAGGATGTTACAGTACGGCCAAGATATATGATGTTGAAATGTTCCGATTGTGTAACGTCTATAGAAACTCATAGTCCTCAGGCGAGATATGCCTATGAGACCTATAGAATCTTCTTCTTCCAAGAAGTTTCACCATGGGGTGTGTGTGATCTGGTTGAAAGACAATCACTTTCCATTTCTCATTTCTCAGCCTCACATCTATGCGTGCTTTGCAATCATGCTTCACAACTATTGCTCGTTTTCTCTTCCCTTCCAAGATCAGCTTACCCTCACAGACAGCTCCTTGATCTTTCCTTGTCTTAGGGGGATTACTTTCAACTGACTCACTCCCCTTACGCACATGTACGCACTCAAACCCTCTTCTGATCAATTCCTTTGTACCAACTTTATTGTTTTTAGACGATGCAATCCTTGTTCCAAACCCAGCTATAAAAGCATAAGCATTGTAAACTTTCTATGCTTCGTCCATAGTGTCAAATTCCATTCAAATGAAAGGAACAATTGGAAGAGAGCAAACGGCATCCTCTTCTTGTTCTTCATCATCATATTCGTGTGTATCATCAAAGTTATCATTCACATATGCACCCTGTACATACATGTTTCATTTAGTTTTACACAAATGTTTCTATACATCATGTTTGAATGAATTATAAAGTTTATTTTTACCTCAATTTGCACGTCACTCTCCAAGGGGTAAATCACTACATTTCAGCATTTGTAGCAGTTTCATTGTAGTATGCTGATAAGGCAGCATGGGCAACACCTGATGAGCTCACTACCACAACATGTTGATTCACAGCCTTGATCTGCGTCGTGGATGTTTCAACAAGCATACATAATTGGTTTGAATGCTTACATTAGGCATGTTGCATTGACTGAAATTAAAGAACAATAGTGGTTAGTGGTCTACTTCATGGGAAAGGGAAAAAACACACAATTCAAATCAAGCGTCTATAAGGTGGCAGGAACATTTTTTTAGGGGAACAAGATCATTGTTCTTCACACACCAATTGAGCAAATTCAACAAATTTTTTGGCACCAATTCTTCCCAAAGAAAAACCTAGAAAATTAGACTCACCAAGTGGTAGGAATTTGCATGTTGAATTGGGGCAGAAATTACTGCTCGGCTCACATCGGAAGAGCTCACCACCGGTCCACAACAGACTGCAACGCTCAGATGCGCCGATTTCTTCTTGATTTGGCGGATTAGATGTGCCATCTCACAGCCGCGTCGTTCGCCAGTGATGTTGCAGGCGTTTGCCGGCAATTTTGAGGAGGGGTTGGGGTGGAGGTGGCGGCAGCGATGTTGCAGCCGCCATGGTAGAGGGAAGCGTCACTGGCGGCAGCTTTTGGCCGCGCAACACCAGCCGCCCGCAGCCAGTGTTTTTGACAGCGGACCACGCAGCTGCCGTTGTAACACTACTCTGTTTTATTCAATGTGTCCGAAACGTTTACAGGCACAGGGGTGTCTCACGTGGTGATCCGACGGGCTTACTATGTGCCCCATCACCAGCAAACCACATGGGCTTACTATGCGCCCCATCACCAGCAAACCACATGGGCTTACTATGCGCCCCATCACCAGCAAGACAAGCATATTACATGCATCTAGTTCATATGTTTTGTTCTGTTTTATCACTTAAAAATACTCCTTGAAATTATGCTCACCAATTTCATCAATGTAGCTTATTCTCGTAAATAAGCTCCTTCACATTCTTTAGATTTGGGAACCTATATTTAGACAACAATACTTAAAATTTCAACACTCTAATCTACACATTGGCAAATCCATATGTTTTTCTACAGAAGATCTGCAATGGTGAAGCATGTTTTACCATAAGTAACAAATGGTTCATGAGAAGCCTCACTGGCCTTCAGGAACACGCCGATCGGGACCTAAGCCTCAGCTTGCACAAAACTCTTTATGCAAATCTATAGTGCTGTAGATTACACACACACAAGAAAAATGTTAAAATTGTGAAACACAATCACCAACAACAGAAACAAACTTGCAGAACCAAACCTGAATTTAGACAGACTTGCAACTCACTCGCCTTTATGATATCAATGACCTCAGCCCATCTACACAAAAGTTCAGTACATTAGCATCTAAAATCATCAAAATGAAACAAATCCACACCGTCTGGTTTGAATAGGGACTGTTAAATAACATAAATTGTTGGGTTACTATACTGAATTGAATATTGCATGATAATGCTTAGAACTGTGTACTACTAGACTAAATTTGAACATGTTAGTCAAGAAGTCATCTGAACTAAGTGCTATTAGTGAACTTAATAAACTAACTACTATTAGCTAACAAAAAATTAGGCCTAGCAACAAATGAAAAACACAAAGCTCTTCGAAAGTAGATGATCAAGTTAAATTGTAAACCACAACTCTTAGAAATGCCTCTAACAAGTACCTACTTATTGGTTGAAGTGTACTGCTGCTCCTTGTATGACAAACTCTTAAAGCCCTAAAACTTCCAAGCTCCAATGGAAATAGCTGAAATAGTTGAAGTACATGACTAATCTAAGAACTTGAACTCTTGCATGTTCGAGACAAAAAATACTAAGAATTTGAAGTACCTAACCCAAATACCTGCTAGCTAAAATTTTCACAGGTACATGACTGAAGTAAGAACTTGTAGTACCTGACCTAATACCTGCTGTGTAAAACTGACCTAATACCTGCTGTGTAAAATTTTAACAAAAATAGGTATATGACTAAATTAAGAATTTCAAGTACCTAACCATATGCTGCTAGCTGAAATTTTGACAAAACTAAGTATATAACTAAATTAAAAACTTCAAGTACCTAACAAAAATAGCATAACTATTTTAGTCGGTCAAAACTAAGCATTTTTGATAATAGCTACATTTTGTTTAAAGTGCACTGTAACTCACAAGTTCTTGTAAAATAATCATATATTTATATGGCTGATAAAACAATGTATTATTAGTATCTGACAAAAATAACAAAACTAGATATTAGTATATGACAAAATTATCACCCTGTTCAGAACTAAGTACTATTTCTAGCTGACAAAACTAACAAAACTAGGTAAGTGCGATAGTAGCTGACAAAACTACTCATTTTCAGGGTAATGCTAGTACATGACAAAACTAGATGATTGAAATTTGCTAACAAAACTACTAATCTTTAGTGAGAACGGAACAATTTCTCTGATAGATTAATTAACAACACAGAATAACAAGGCATGAACAGAACTAGTAGCTAACAAAAGTAGATTGTGTTAGCTGAACACTACCACTGCGGAGTGGCCCCTACTCCCTAGCATATGGTGAGCAGTTGAGCACCCCCTGCCTCTGCCTTTGCCTGAAGAAAAGCAAAGAGTGCTTGCTAGCTAGCTAGTCTCCTCTCATGTCCTCCTCGACCAGAAAAAACTAGGTACTAGATAACTCTCAGGATCACATATCTATGTAATAACAAAACAAAATGCACTTAACTAGTACCAGACTAGTTGCTCTTATAGTGTTAATAGCACACTAAAAAACTATTTACTAAGATACAGAGTTACTAAGCTCCTTCTGGAAAAAAAAACACATACTGGATTACGAAACTTTAAAATTTTTGAAGATTTATGTAGGTTTGCCACGTTCTCTGAAACAAATCAGAGACAAGTACAAATCTAAACTATGAATCTAACTAGTTTCACATGCTGCATACTCCAATCCTCTACAACAAATCAGAGGATACAAAACGGCTTCAAATGGCTAAACCCTTCGATCTAACCTAAATCACTCAAATTAATAACATCAGCTAAACAAAATAACACAGATCCACTACCTTAGGGTGTGGACTAACCATGGGGAGACACCGTAGATGCCTCCCTGAGCGTCACGGATTTCTCCATAGTTGTCTCACCAACCACCGCTGAAGCCAATGTAGTTGTCTCGCCGACCATATCAGGGTATGCCGCGATACCTTCACTGGCTGATGCATCCTCTTCATGAGGGGACGATGTACCGCTTGTAGCCTTGCTAGGCGTGACCGCGTGAGTCCCCGGCCATAACCGACAAGATTCACCAGTGTCACCTTGTGTGGTAGAAACTGGATGGGGATACATACAGTGATAGCTTGTGTCAAGAATCGAGAGCCAGTGATAGCATCCCACACCTGCTCGAGCCGGATTCGGTATGACAAGACGGGTTCTAACCCATACTTGGCTATGGGGCCGATAAACAATAGCACGCGAGCTGATCTGACGACCACGAATCTGACTGATAACACAAAAAATTTTAGCAGGGCGATGTATAGCAAAATATTCTAAAATTATTAGATAATACAAATGATTTTTCATATATCTCTCAACAAGTATGCAAGAATTCGATATACACATTTGCAATTTGATTTACTAGTCATCAATCAGTGTATCGGCACGATCATGCTTTGATCAAATATTGGAAGAATTTTGGTCATAACTTTAATTAGTTATCCATTTGTTATTAAATTATATGAAGTATTTTTAATATGTATTAGTTTTGAAATAATCAGATTTAGAGGGCTTGCTACCGTATTGCATCAAACCTCATCATGGCAAAAGCGTTTCAATCACCGTGTCAATCCTTGGCCTGTAGTAAATATGAGCCATAGATTTAGCTACTTTTGAGAAAAGTTTCGTCTAATAACTTCTTTTATGCGTTCGCATTATTGAACTACTTTTTCCGAACAATCTTAGCCATCTGTTACATCTTTCATGTAGGTGGAACCATTCAGAAATTTTCTTTTTCTTCGATTAGTGTTAGAATTTTTAGCTTTTCTAGCTGTAGGATTAATATGAGGTTTCTAAAAGAGCCCTACAGTTAGTATAAAAAAAGATTATTTTTTCGTGCATATTGAATTTGATTTTGCATACTTACAGGGAGGTTTGCAATCAATAATCCAAGTTTTGTAATGTTGTTAGAAAAAACACACGTTAGAAACGAGGGCATATATACATCGAGGGCTTAAAATGTCTATCCTATAATCTACAGTACGAATAGAGAACCATCTGGAAACATTAATTTGAACCATACAATATGCTTTCATTAACTTTGACAGAAAAATAAAGAATGTAAGTTGGTAGGTAGGTAAACCAGGACAAATAAAGGAATATAAGATAATTATAAGCTGCAAGAAGCATGCACACATGTCTGATGGGTCCGTATCCTGTGTCTTTGGCAGATAAAGGGCAAACCTTGCCGTTCTCCATATTCAACGTCCATTCATATCCAAAGGCCATAATATCATCTTTCTTATCTAGACTCTACCCAGAGATGCAGGGAGCCAGGGAATGGCCTATTGATGCCGGCAGGCCGCCACCGCAGTCTGAAACGACGCTCGTCCACGCACATCGCTATTAGTGAGACGTCGGACGGTGGCACGCCTGCGCTGCTCCGCAGTCCCGGCCAGTGCGCGACCAGCCGACCAGCTATATGCAGGAGAGAGACTGCAAGATCGTCGTGCTAAGGCCACGACCTAATAAACCGGCGACTCACATCTGAAAAGAAATAAGTACTAGAGGCTTCACGAGCATCGTCTGCACCAAGCATCCCTCGTCGGCCATGGAAACGATCAGCTCATCTAAAAGAACTGAGGATGTACAAATTATTTGTGGGATCAAAAGCCTGGCCACTCGATTAACACGGGACGGTGGATATGGGGAACGGCAACGTTTGCCGTTTATCTGCCAAAGGCGATACGGGTCCTCATCTGATAGGGCGGCTGAAAACATGTCGTCACAGGTTGCTATCATGAGGTAATCAATCATATTCGACACGTCTCTCTCCTCTCCTTAGTAGGCAGACGCAATCTTACATTCTTACCTAAATCACTTTCTCTAATCAGCCATTACAGCCATGAATTAGAGTAAAGCAGCTTTGGTCAGCTAGCACTCATATAGCGAAAGCTCCTATGCTTTCCAAGAGGAAGAAGCAGCCACATGAATGAGCTGAAAAAACAGTGCAAGAACCACTTCCTTTCAGTATTCCGGTGTACCACCGCCAAACTTTTTTCACTAATTAAACTCAAGATTAGTTGGCTAGCTAGTGATTAATTGCACACTGGTTTCATTAGGACCAGCCCAATCAATAGTTACGAGTTAAGCTTAGCCAAAAGATTTATCACGCAAGCTCAATTAGTACATGCATGCACACTATAACCACAGATTGTATATTACAAGCGGAGAACTTTTACGGTGGTCTGTGCTAATAGACTCATGTACGGCACAATCAACGGCGGCGCTTCAAAAAGTGAAGGGAAGTGGTAGTATTTAGGGCCCTTCACCGCCCGCTCGCTCATCCCTCCCCCTTCTTTTGCTGCTGATGTTGCGTGGTGATCTCTCTGCTCTGCTCTACTTTTCTGTCCTGTCTCCCCTGCTCCATTGATCATCCCGTTCTTCTTCTCCTGAATTGCCATTCTGATTGACCGGGGACATGTCGAAGGTGAGACTTTCCTGCTCTTGGATTCTGATCCTGATTGGCTTGATCTTTGCTTGATCAGATTCAAAATAATGCTTTCTTGTTTGTGTTACTTAATTGCGTTATGGTCAGGTGCTGATTTTTCGTCACTGGCACATTGCCAACCTTAATCCCCAGTTCGGTAACACTGATGTGTTCGCATGTTACTTTGCTGCAGAAAATTGTGGTGAAGCTGGACCTGCATGACAACAAGGACAAGCAGAAGGCCATGAAGGCCGTCTCCTCGGTTGTCGGTATGAATCATCTCAATCCATCCACCATTCTGTCTGTGACTCTGTGTTCAGCAACGACTCTGAAATTCTGAATATGTCTGATTGCTGTGTCAGGAATCGACGCCATTTCGATGGACATGGCGTCGCGCAAGATGACGGTGATCGGCATGGTGGACCCGGTGGACGTGGTGAGCAAGCTCCGGAAGTCGTCGTGGGCAGCCTACATCGAGTCCGTCGGCCCGGCCAAGGAGGAGAAGAAGGAGGAGGCGAAGAAGGAGGGAGGCGGCGGCGGCGATGGCAAGAAGGAAGGCGGAGGTGACGGCAAGAAAGAGGAGGGCGGCGGCGACGGCAAGAAGGAAGGCGAGGGGAAGAAGGAGGGAGACGGCGAAGGCAAGAAGGAAGGCGACGGGAAGAAGGAAGGCGACGGCGGCGGCAAGAAGGACGGCGACGGTGACGGCAAGAAGGAAGGTGACGAGAAGGCCGCCAAGAAAGAGGAAGGCGGCGGCGAGAAGAAACCCGCGGCGGTGGCGCCGATGCCGATGCACCATCTCCCGCCGCAGTACTTCAACATGGAGTACATGAACCAGTACCACCGGCCGCCGCCGCCACCGCCGGCCTACCCGTACGTGCCACCGCCGCAGTACTACTACGTGCGGAACATGAGCATGGAGGAGAACCCCAACTCGTGCGCCATTTGCTGATCAAACGCCGGCCATGCCATGCCATGCATGCGTCAATATTGCATCTGCACTTCTGCAGCAGGTACGTATAGGCGACGCGTACCTTACGTACGCTTGTGTTCTCAATCGATCGACCGTGATGTGTATAGTATAAGATCTCACGTTTATGATGAGATGAACAAAGTTTGCACGATGAAACCAGTACATATAGTACGTACGGCTTTTTTTCGATAATTGAATTCAATCCAGCCTATGCATCGGGATGTATCTGGTCAAGTAATTATTTACGTATATTTGTAATTGGAAATTTGTGATGCTACATACAACCTCTGGCGGTGCCAGTTCTCGGGCTGGTTGGGCGATCGACCGGGCTTTGCCGTTAACATCTTCACTGTTGATTGGTGAAAACGATGGTAAAATATTATCGATAACCAAGAAACGCTCTTCGTCGTCTGGGCTTTGACAGTGCCGTTGGCTCTCGCAACTGTTGCATGCTTCCTACGACAACCGTATTATCTTTTTCTTTCAAGCAAAGAGAAGCAGCATTAGCAGAGAGAGAGATGGGCATGAGAGAGTGGGGGAATATGCATGCATTGCATGATGGATGAGTGGTCATGCATGTGGGGGCTGTTCAGACATTGCTTTCTAGCTAGCAGCATTAGAACCACACCAATAAAACTTTGGCATTTTCTCTCCCAATTGTAGCTTGATGCATGTGTATTACCAGCCTAGAAATATGGAGTATACCAACCATGTTTCTTGAGAACAAAAATTTGGCAAGACCAGTCATGGAAGAAGTTAGCATCTGTTGGCCTGAAAGATCTCTGAGCCGTACGGTTTCTAGCTGGTAGGAATCAAAATCATGGTCTCCTAACAGCTGGATGCACTACGCTTTGTTCCTTGTTTGATGAACCATAAGTCCATAATTCAGCACCTTTTGTTTCAAGATTTTAAGAATACATGCTCTTCAGAGGGCTGAAAGTTGTATCGGAGAGAGTTAGTGTCTCTTTATACTGTTGACCTCTATATGCCTATATATATGCTACTCATTGGGAGGTCAGCTGAGAAGCGAGTGGTGGTTATATCCTATATAGGAGTACAACGGATATTAGCGGTTCGGAGTCAATTTTATAAACCCAATAGAAGATTGTTTTGAGTGGAAATTTTAATATTTTTCGAATTTATCAAAATTTGTCCAAATTTTAAATTTTTCGAATAAAATTTCTAAAATTTTGGATCTCTCTATCCCCCTGATTTTTTTTTCTTTCTGCAACATTGAGCCTTGTCTACAGCTCCAGAACTTAGTGGATACTACGACAACCCCATATGTCAGAGGATTTTCTTTCGGGGACATATGTCACAGAATTTAATTTGCTAATAATTCAGCAGGTCCATCTATGACGTCGTCGTTTAGCACTTAATTGCCCACAGTTTGTAGGATCACGCGCTAATTAAACTGAAGATGAGTCGTGTAGCACTTTAGTGCCCACTGATTAATTATTATAGGACCACGTTAATGCATGCTATCTACGAAGGCTGCGCAGCAAAAGTTTGATCACGGAAGCACAATTAGTTCGTGCGCATGCACTCATTAGAAAAAAAAACTGCACACCGTAACCACAGATTACAGCATACATATACATGTAGGCAGTCGGCTTATCGATTTGCAATCTACACTAGTTTAATTATTACTATGAGCATCTCCAACAGAATATTTATTTTGAGCTTTTTAAATATCTATTTGGCCAGTCTGCCAAAAAATTAGAGAGTTATATTTTCTTTTCACTCTAACAGCCTCTCCATTATACTCTCCAATCTGACAGATGGTTCCTATACATCAAACTCTCTACTCTTCTTATTTCTCCCCCTTCTTCTTTACCCCCTCCTCTCTCTCCTCTTCCCATCACAGAGGAAACTGAGCTGACAGGCGGTCTACGACGGAGTATAGGTTGCTGCCAAGTTTCGCCTGCCACCAAGGCGTCGCCAAGCTACGCCCTCCACCGGAGCGCCGCTGAGCTTCGTGCCACGCCCCTCCGTCTCGTCGCCAGTGGAGTAGGTGGTAGGGTGAAGTGAGAAAAGGTGGTGGTAAGACCCATAGATGGCCAGTGAAGTAGACTGGTTAAGTTTAGCCAGTGTAGGGATTTGTTTAGTCTGTTGAAGGACATATTTTTACTATATTGAATAAAATTTAACTTACATAGCTAAATAAAGAAGACGCTGGAGTTGCTCGTAGCAAAGAAAGATGTCCATGCCATCACGATCACCAGAGCATCAAAAGGTAGGTAGATTTTAATTTCCATCCTGACAAAACTAGCAGAAAGAATATTTAATTTAAGAATTAATATTTGGCAGAACGGCATATATGCATGCAGCAGCCGTGCATACTTGTGGTTGTGGTGTCCAATTTTGCATATCCTCGCTTCTATCTAGCCCTAATCAAATAACCAAACAAACAGACAGAGTTAATCGCTTGTCAATTTTTGCGGTGCGGATGAGTCGGATGATCCCGACGTCTCGTCGTCCCTGACGACAGCCCAGTCGTCCGGCCGGAATGCACTGACAGCTGATAGCTCTTTCGACGCCTCATGGACCAAAAAAAAAAGCTAAAGCAGCTAAGCTAAGATGACGTATCTTTTCATTTCGATATAGGCTCTATTTCAAAAAGCTTTTTTGTTAGCTATAAATTCTTTTAACATCTTCAGTTGATAAAAACTCTTCTAAATAATTTAGATTTTTATTCAGATTTTAAGAATCTATAGTTATAAAATTTAGAAGTCAAAAATTAGAAAACCTAGGTGTCCCATATTCTTACTTAGTTGATTTCTTATCAGCTGTTTTTTTAAATTTTAAACTCTAATGCTTTCAGTATGATCTGCGTTGTTAATTGTGTGGGTGATGTAGATTTGACGATAAAAAAATGGTGATACTGTGAAGTAGTCGCGTTCAGCATCTCGTCATCAACTCGCAATATATTACAACAGAAAATAGCTATGGGAGATGGGGCTACTTACGTGCGTGTGTGCGGTGGTCGGTGACGACGTTGACTGAAGAAAATCTCAGAGACGGAGTTGAAAATTACCTGGCTGACCTGCTGCGGTTTTTGTCAGCCGCACCTGATCTGCCGCTTTCGTTGTCACGCATGCATGCGCATCGGTAAGAATTAACAGCACGAAGAAAAAATCGGCATGTATGAGCGTGGTAAGCAGGTGCAGACAACTAGCTCAAAAATGTGCTACCTCCGGTCAAGACGCATCGGTAAGAATCAAGACGCATGTATTATAAAGTTTGAAAACTTTTACGATCCAAGTAAGTATATACGTTAGTATAAATAAGGGTGTTTTAGAAATTTGTCACAAAATTAAAAGTCTCATTTTAGTAATTTTATGTATTAGTCCTCCACCTTCCAACGAGTCATCCCGTCATCGTCCTGAATGAGCTGGTCCTCTCAATCCTTCGGCTTTTGGCAGCATGGTATTCTCGTGGACCCGTGGTGGCAAGTGACGACACGACGTGCTCGCGGTGGCTAGTGGCGCAGTGGGATGTGTTCCAATAATTTGGTAAGCTTTAAGTTCTAAGTTAGCCATTAGTTAGTTTTTTTAACACGGATCGGATTAGACTGTGAATGAGTCTAAGGGAAAGACAAATGATGGAATCAAGATATCAGTTCTTGGATCAACCCAACTCCTATTTCATGGCAAGAGCCTTTGCCAATCCTCCATTCTTTAAATAAGGAGCATATTAATGAAGCAGCGTGTACAAACTCACGGTATCTAGAGACACCTCGCCGTGGTGAAGGACGATGGGGAATGGGATCGAACGTGGAAAACTTCCAACAATGTTGTTGGCACAAAAACATATCACGTCACATACGTGAGCACTGTTAGTGATATGCCCTACAGCCAACATGAAGATGTTATATATATCACATGCTATGTTTATAATGTATTGATTTGTTCCTTAAAATAGACATCATTATTATTGATCAATGAGTACATGACTTATTTATGAGACTCTCAATATCAAATGTTGCTATTTCTAAATGATCTCTGATCATATATCGTATGAGGAACAAATATGATTCTAACATCAGTATATGTATTGATTGATGATCATGTCTCATAGATCATGGTATGGAGATACCAAATCGATAATATGGACATATGTTAGTGAACATATGTTGGATAGACTCGCCATGAGATACTGCAGAGATTTTATATGTCATCAGTTAGTCTCAAGTAGTGTTTATATAGAGTCCTTAGACTTGAGGTCATCATAGTTCCCAACATACGTAGTAATTTATTTTGGGACTACTAAACACTACTCCGTAACTAGGTAGTTATAAAAATAGTCTTCGGGTTTATTATGAAATATGTAGTGGGATGTAAATGATCAAGATAGAATTTGTCTCTCTTACGGGAGAGATATCTTTGGGTCCCTCGATGTAATAGATTATTGAAGTGCATGGCCATGCTAGGGTGATTGAGGTGTCAGTCACAAGTTTGTAATCCATCACAGGATCGAGAGAGCGATTGAGCTATTAAGAGGATGACACAAGTCTCGCCTTGAGCTCAATCGATATCGTGAGGCAAAGGGATTTGTACATGAGGACATTACAGGTTCAGCCGATATGATCTTTACGTATATTTTGGGGCTAATATGCCTTGCTAGAGGCCGCTATTAACAGGGTGACCAGAAAGACGTTTTTAGGTCGCGACAAAATATACGTGAACCTACAGGATCGCATGCTTAATGGGTTGGAACACTTATTTGAATGTGATTCGAATATGGGCTCGATTCGAATAGAGATCCGAGTAAACTCTTATTAGGTCTCGGTCCACGAGGTTCAAGTGAGGAGGTCTATATATAGGGAGGCGAGGGACCGAGGAGATTCACATTTTTCGGTTGACCTCGAGCCAAACCCTAACCGCCACCTCCCGAGCCAAACCCTAGCCGCTCACGAGTGCTAGTACACTCGCAATCGGCGTTCCAGCCCTGGACGTGTGGATACCGGTGGAGGCGCTGCTCGTTGTGGCGTTGATCGGCATCGACGCTGATTAGATCTGCTCATGGTGTGGTTGATCGCGGTTTGTTCGCGGAGATCGACTATTTCCACTACTACCTCGACGCGCGCGTGGTTGGACCGGCTTCTCCAACCATTTTTCCGCTGCACTGCGCGTCTAGTGGTAACGATTCATGATCCCTCTCTCGCATGATGTCTTGGTGTGCGCGGTAGAAAAGTTTTGTTTTCTGCTATTGTAACCTACGCGTACTCCTTCAAGCACCTTGTGTGAAACCTATAGTGGTACCCAAAGACGCGTGGCTACAGAGGGTATATAACACCGAACGATCACTTGAGAGGGACCTTGTCAGTATGAACGCGTTCCGATTTATCCTAGGCTTGGTTGGCCAGCTAGGATGTCTTTAAACCTCGAAAAGACGAGGGAGAATAAAATGACAAATCAACCTAAATTTTTGAATTGTTTGCAGTGGCGGTATATAAAGTTCTCTAAAATTTTGGTAATAAACATTATGGGTGGATTCAAGACCTGATAATCCTAGGGAGCCACTAGTCTCAGTGGTGGATGTTAATTGTTGACCTACGTTACTAGTATTTGGTAATCATCGATGGAAGCAAGTAAAAATTTCTCGATCTGATATTAGCCTCGTGGTACTGCGAATCGACTGTGGATTTAACGGACGTTGACAAATGAGTAAAATTTCTGTTCTTTTCCTGACCAGAGCCAGACAATGTCAGATGAATGTACCGACTGGCGACCACACTGTGACGGACAGCAACAAAGCATCCACTGTTTTCTTCTGTAAATCTTAACCACCGGCGTATGCCTTTAGGATTGCTGTCATCGCACACAAGCGAAAGGCATTTTGCCGCGTCTGATTCGATGTTAATGTTACACAGGAAATCGTACGCTAGTTTGTTTTCGGACAGTAAAGATCGGCATTGGCAGCAGTGTTACATGTACGTCTTGATGGCTAACTGGCCTTTTTTTACAGTAATCGCAGGAGTCGGGAACATAATGATAGTGCAGGACAACTGCTAATCCATCCGTGCCAAAAATACAAGTATTTCTACAGCTCTTCATAGAAATGAGGAACGATTGTGTTGATTAGCACGAGAAAATATATGAAGAAATTACATGAGAGATGGCTATAAGTAGTCCAAAAATGACTTAGACGAAGAAGCACCTATATTTTTAAAGAAAAATTGAATAATTAAAGTACATGTATTTTGAGATGAATGGAGTAGCTCCTGTAAAGGAGAGTTGCATCCAATATTTAATTAGAGCGTCAAGTGGGTAGGCTGTTGGCATTTGGTAGCATGCTGCGAGTCAGGAACGGTGTGGACTGGAGGCAATTATTAGATTCTATTATATTATAGGTATTTATAAGATTTAGTTAAATTTTTAGAAATTTTTATTATTAATAATTTCTTAAATACTCTTATATAGATTTGTCTTAAGAAGTAGCAACATAATAACATAAATTTGTTAAATTCTATTAAATTATTTTATTATTAAGTTGATGGAAGCGGTGCGGACTGGAGGCAATTGTTATATTCTATTATATTATAGGTATTTATAAGATATAGTTAAACTTTTAGAAACATTTTATCATTAATAATTTCTTAAATACTCCTACATAGATTTGTTTTAAAAAGTAGCAACATAATATCATAAACTTGTTAGATTCTATTAAATTATTTTACTATTAAGTTGATGGTCAAAGACTCAAAATTATACGAGTTTGACTAAACCTAATCATAAACACCAAATATTTATGACCAAAGGGAGCACATAGGCATGACCAGATCCGAACTTTTCATGTCCTAGGACGAGACAAAAGTAGAGGCTCTATATTTGAATATAGGCAGTGATAATAATTTTTATTATAGTTGCAAAGGTAAATGTTTAATATCGTCGTGAAACACAAACCACATATTGATGGTGACTATCCAATTACTCATAAACACAATCAATAGGTTTTTTGAAAATATAGCTACAAGGAGAAACACTTATAAATAACACCTAGAGAATGTTGCATTAGCACTTAAACATACCGCCAAATATACGTAGCACATACATAACACCAAATACGTACCGTCTTATATGTGTCAGTTCACCTAAACATAGCACATATATATAAGACATTTTTCATCCACTAAGCCTTTGCATGGGGCTTAAATTTAGAATCGGCATGTATAACTCCTCATATGTGTTGGTTCTAAAACACAACTGGCATATATAGTCTCACCAACTTATATTGCTGGTTTTTCTTATAAACCGGTGAGCTTCAAGAGTAGTTAGTTAAGCCAGCATTTATTGAATATGTAAGGTGGAAACGTAAATGTGAGATGTATATGCATGATCTAGTTTGGTTTTAGAACTTTGAATGCGGACGTGGGCAGGGAGATGTGCTAATTTCAATGCATGTGAATGTGAACGTGAATGTATATATCAATGTGGTGAAATCTGCCATTTTTGGAACTTTGAATGTCTATAGAACTTTGAAAGTGGATGTGGATGTGCTAACTGCAGATGTGAATGTCAATATGGTGAAAATATGGGTGTGGATGTGAAGATTCTGTGAATATAACTTTATATGTGAATCTGCTATTTTTTATGCAAATCGTAGTGCAAAGCAGCCTAATTAATTTTTTATGCCAAGTAATTTTCAACCGACACATATGAAACTGCCGGCGCATCCCTGGTGAGCCTATGATTGTATTCTCGATAAGCCTTATATGTGCTGATTGTAAACAAGAACTAGGACATATCACTAGCCATCAGTACCACTATTGTGGTATTGGTACCGAAATCAAAACTTACGTGGGGTTTGAATCTACACAAAAGTTTTCTGAATCTGCACAAAAGTTTTCTCTGCTAGTGGCTAAAGATAACAACCAGAGTTGCACACAATAATGTGATGTTTGGTATGACTAAGGAACAAAGTCACTAGGATTTTGGTGATTGTGTACAAAACAAACAAAATAATAATAAAGAAAAGAATAGGTGGAAGCCAGAATCCTTGAGCATATAATTTGGGGGAGAAGTACTGAAAAGAAAAAAGGGCACATCACATTTACAAAAGGGACTATCTAAAAATCTTGCGACAGATTTTTTGGATAAAAAAAATGAACAAATATAGCTATAGTATAATTATATTGTAATTATGTTTTAACTATATCATAATTACATTCTAACTTCTATACAACTGCTATGTAAATAAGTATTAACAACACATGTAACTTCTATAAAACTTATACATAAGTTACATAGAAATTATATATAAGTTACAATATAATTATAGTATAATTACAATATAATTATACTATAGTTATATTTAAAAGATTTTTACCAAAAATCTGTTGCTAGATTTTTAGCAATTCCATTTACAAAATTAGTACAAATATAAGAGAGGTAGATTAACTCAAGGAAATGGAAGTTACAAGGAAGCTTTGAATCTATGTCTTGTTGTATTATTTAAGCATAAAGCAAAGAACTTGTGGTGTTGGTCTCAAAAAAAGCCGACAGAACTGGAGGAGGGTCGGCTCCATTGTTGGCAGCAGAGGCCGAAGGGCAACAAGGCTCTTCTGCAAAAGCCAAGCAGCAGGAGGCGCTGCCGTTTGTTTCGGAAGAGAAGGGGGCTTTTGCATCATGGGCCTCACCGGGCTAACAAGGCTAGGCTTTCAGATTCGCGGTTACGTAATTGGGGAGCTGGGCCAAATTTCCTAGGCTTGCGTTATACTATACACTCTCTCCGTTTAGTTGACGTCTCTGGCTTTTAGAATTAAGTTTTACTATTTGTTTTATTTAAAAATTTTATATAAATATAAAAATATAAATTATATTAAAGTATCTTTAATAATAAAATAAATCATAATAAAATAATTAATAATTTAGTAATTTTTTTAAATAAGACTAATAATTAAATATAATTTTAAAAGTGACGTTAGATATTAAAAGAAGAGGTAGCACTAGGTGAGCTGGGCCGTGACTTTTCCGCAGCTGCGACCTTAGAATTTTTACTATTACTAATTAATTTTTTTAATTTACAAAACTAATTTTCGATTTGCCAGATCATTTGCCAGATCTATCCTCTTGCCGCCTTGGCCACGGCGGTATTTAAAAACCGCCATGGCCTAGGGCGGCGAATGCGCATCCCCGTCAGGGCGGCTAAACGGCGCCGGCCGCCTTTAGCCCGGGGAGGCCACGTGGCCTTGCCGCCCTGGGGGACGGCGGCGAATGCCTCCAGGGGGCCGAATGCAAAATTGCATTCGAAGCCGTCCCCCAGGGCGGCGAATGCATAGGACCGTCCGCACAGCGATCGGACGGTCCAAATCCTCGGATTGGACCGTCCGCACAGGGATCGGACCGTCCGAATCCCCGGATTGGACCGTCCGATTAGATATCGGACCGTCCAAATCGTCCGATCAGACCGTTGCCCCTCGAATCGAACCGTTGATCGGACTGACCATTGCCCAAGATCAGACCATCCGCCCAGGAATCGGGCCATCGGAATGCACATGATCAGACCATTGCCCCCGGATTGGACCGTTGATCGGACTGACCGTTGCCTCAGATCGGACCGTCCGTCTAGGGATCGGACCGTTGCCCCCTCCCGATCGGACCATTGCCCAGCCCAGGCCTCGGCCCCCTGGACCATTTGCAAATTACCAAATGTCTGATCGCTGTGCGGACGGTCCTATGCATTCGCCGCCCTGGGGGATGGCGGCGAATGCAATTTTGCAATCGGCCCCCTGGGGGCATTCGCCGCCGTCCCCCAGGGCGGCAAGGCCACGTGCCTCCCCGGGGCTAACGGCGGCCGGCGCCGTTAGCCGCGCCTGACGGGGATGCCATTCGCCGCCCTGGGCCACGGCGGTTTTTAAATACCGCCGTGGCCCAGGGCGGCAAGAGGGTAGATCTGCAAATGACTCAAATCGAAAATTAGTTTTGTAAATTAAAAAAAAATTAAATTAGTAACAGTAAAAATTCTGCGACCTCATGCGCTCTCGTCAACAATTGTACATCGGCTTATCCTTTATCGCTTGGATCTGGGCCGTATTATTGAATAGTCCGGTAAGACTGAGCCCAAGATCAAAGAGGTGTAAAGTGTAATAATCGATAGTATGGAGCCCGTTTTTTACGGTTACTTAATTTAATTTTTTTTTAATTTACAAAACTAATTTTTGATTTGGTTTTTTTTTGCAGAAATAGCCTCTTGCCGCCGTAGGCCATGGCAGTATTTAAAAACCGCCGTGGCCCAGGGCGGCGAATGGCCTCCCCGTCAGGGCGGCTAATGCGGGCCCCCGCCGTTAGCCGGGGGGGGCCACATGGCGTTGCCGCCCTGGGGGACGGCGGCGAATGCATAGCGAACGGACCGTCCGCACAGGGATTGGAAGACGATATATTGTATTTTCGTCAATCCACCAGCGATACTTAACGCAGTGCACTACAATAGCATAGTGATATTAGCTAGATGCGAGCCGTCGCATTGCGGCATGATGAATTGACACCCATAGTACGAAATACAACTAGAACAAGGGATACTACATGTTAGCAGTTATAATGTATCCGCTCGTTCTATCCACCGTTCCTAGAAAAGCGGGCGATTCGCTCATGGTACGATCTAGACAGGCTGTATCGGCTGGTGATTCTAGTTGCATGTTCCAGTGCCGTGATAGATATGGGCGTCTTGAATTGTCAATCCATTGTCTGAATTGACACCTCCTTGGAAAATCCTGTGGGACGAGTTGCATTCAGTAAATTCGTCACGTTGGTGAAGGTAAAACTATCTGCAGAAAGTAGGTGCGGCTTGAACTTACATCGATATCGTTGTCAAAATTCGACCAAACAAGCTTCTGCGTCGGCAGAGTTCCTGCCTTCTTGACTGACGACCTGGCACGATCACCAAACGCACGTTGGACGGTCCTCCCATACGCGGTAGCTTGAAGGGTCGATTTCTCCAGTCTGCCCCTTCTAGCTCTAGACGTTGTTCGTGCTCCGCCTCCCATGTCCACTAGTATTGCACATGCTTCATCTAACGGGAAGTAGTCATATCGGGTTACCGTTGTCAATCCATGATGAAGCCGCAATATTTCCCTCGGTCTGTAGGTAAATATCTGGTATAAGAGTCGTGGCGTAAAATGAATATGACAAAGACTTGACTGAACACATTTACTGGACTCTGGTGCCGCACTCGAAGTATCTCTTAGCGTAAGTCTCCTCCTGATGAGATAGGCGTAGCCGCAACGGTCACCACAAAGGCATATCGAGCGTTCAGCCCAGGTGGCAGTACCAAAGCGAAAAACCTAAATATCGCCAGTTGCAATCCTCCACGAAAAAAGTGTAGGAACATTGTTGATGCTGCTACAGAGAAAAGGAAACTAGTGAGGTAGGTAGTGCCGTTTCATAAACGGTGTCGAGTTTGCCCGAGGGCCTGGGTGAAGGTCCCTCTGCTACTATGATGGTGCTTTATATAGGTTGTTGTGCGTCTATTTCCCTAGAACGTACAGGTCAAATATAAGGGACATCATATGCAAAAAGCGGTTGAAGTGGCCGACCATGTACAGAATGCCCGTGACGACGCATGACTAAAGCGACGCGCCGAAAAGGTCGCTTGTCGCAATGTGGCGCACGCGCGGCCTATATTATGCAAGTAAAGGTGGTCCGTACTCGCACATGGTATGCGCCGAAGTGGTTTCTCCTTTTAAAATGGTACAAGACAGGACAGAGTACCATTAAATATTTGTGAAAGGTCAGATCTGAATGTGGATGAGCCTAAAGGGGATGAATATGGACATGAAAAAGTGTTCAACAATTATGGGCGAGACCTATAAATAAATAAATACAACAATAAGCCCCATATAAATACGCCTAGGTAATCAGCTTCCTCTATCTCCTAGCTCTCGCAGTTGCCGCGCGAGTACGTCAGGCGGTCCGCTGGTACCCCAGGGTGGTGGACCGCCTGACAGCAGGAGAAGCACCGGTGTCGTGCGGCTGTGTGTGCGGTTGCACCTCGACGTGACGACCCGATCCACGTCTTGCTCACGAACGAGTCGTCTCGATAGAGATCAAGCAGAGGTCTCGGGGCAGATCCCCTGCCCAGTGTCCCCCGGTGGTGGTGAATCCGCCGCGTGGGTCTGGTAAAGAAAGTTCGCATCAGCCGAATAAAAAGTGCAGTTAGTTATGTGAATAGGTTCAAATCCTACACCGTACTGACAATCCTCCGATCGTGGAGCCTGTCTACCTCGATCCTGGCAGGTACCAAAATCTGCTCCCACGACGTACTGGCCCCTATAAACCCGCCGCTCTGCCGTGTCCTTCACCATGGGGACCTGATATGTATCTGCATCGTGGGGCTGCAATCAAACGCGACAAGTATATGAGCCACGGACGATCGACGCATCGTGTTTGCACATCCGGCCGAACGTGATCGTCTGCTCCTAGCTGCGTGAGGCGGATGCCAGCCTCGACCTGCCGCAGTAGCGACTTCCGTGTGACCTGCTAGCATCGTCCGCCTGTACAGGACATGGTGTTAGTTCGCGTGGTAACTACCATTGAAAATAGTAGAAACCATTGACTCACCGCGCGGAAGTATTCCTTGGTCGCGGTGCTGTTGGGTCATGCTCTCGCACCCCCGCGACGTGCGCCGTGTGGAGCCTCGGGACGTGAACGTCACCCGTAGTCTGGTACGGGGCTGGTACCAGGAAGGTACTGCTCTCGTACCTGGCGGTGTGTCGAGGTGCATCTCCGTGATGACAGTCCTCCGTGGCTATTGAGCCAGTCGTTGATGACTCGATGACGGTGGGTCTCCACAAATTACCGCGCGCTGCTCACGCCGATTTAACACTGCAAGCCACAACCGGGACACAATGCATAACAATACGGAATATTCATTTCCACATAATACAATGTGAACGTGTTGACGGTTACGCCCGCGTTGTGGATGGCAAAGGTCTTCGCATACCGAACTGGCACATCAACACGCTGGACAGTGCGGCTCGACAGAAATGTCGACAGCATCGGCGTCATCGTAGCCACCCGTGCCTGGTCCTTGCAGAGGGACGACAGCCAGCGGCGCACGCGGCGTTCACCGCTTGGGCTGTCGGCCTCCCAGACACATTTCGTCCGTGATCCTTCGATACTCCATGACGAAGTCTGGGTACGCTTCTGCACGCTACACGTGAGCGACCGACGCTACAATAAGAAAAGAGTTCTCTGTTAGTCAAGTAACAAAAAACGAGAAGGTTCTAACACCGAACATACCTCACACGACACCACATCGTCCCATCGTCGGATAGTCCTCCGTGGGACATCCACATACAGGGTGACTCGTACGGACTGTGGTCCACCACGGGGGCGATCGCGAACTTGCTCTGCCGCCACAGATAAGCTGTAGGAGGTAGTGGACAACCCGGAAGACCGCTTCCTAGGTCGGTCTTCCTGCAGCCGTCGCACAGACCTTGTACGTGGCACAAGGACTGCCGATCCCAAGCTGTACTGGGGAGACAGAACCGTCCTCCGCGTCGCCTATCTCCCTCGCATAAGGGATCAGCCCTTGGTCGGACTGAGTGGCCGTTGAGGTTGGTGAATCATCACCCACCCGAACACCACAAAGGTAAGCTCTAGGCTCTCTGCAGTGAGCACGCGTCCGGCCTCCGGGTCTATGCTGATCAGACTGCATGTAACATTTATAACAGAATTGACACTGTAATAGTAGTACGGACGAGGCTGACATAAAACAACAAGAAAGCATTTCTTCCGTTAGCTAGTACCCAAGCCTTGAGGGGGGCCGCATGCGTGTACGGGAGATCATCGCCAACGAGGGGAAGCCCCGGAGCACGTGAACCGGGGCGAACCGTGCAAGGTTCGTCTACGCCTGCCTGGAGCCTGGTCAACTGGGCCGACGGATCCGCTAGAGGCAGCCAAGGGGAGGCTGACCGTCCTGCAGCGTGGGGCCCATCTCAACCTGCAGGGAGGTGGAAGGTGTGCGTCTCTCGGTCCTCCACCGGTCCACAAGAGCTGTGATCAGCGAATCCGGTCGATACTGCACTCTTCGCCGGGGTCAGTCGGGTCCCTGGCTTACCACCTACACAGCGGCAGAAAGGCCGTGCCTCCCGCCACCTGACAATCAAAAAAGCAAGTTAGTCAGTGACATATACAGCTTCACAGTACAACGTTCATACGTATCTAGTCGTGAACCTGTTGTCCAAGGGACGAAGTCGCCTAGAAGGTGAGGACATAAGGTACCGAGCTCGAGGTTCTACACCGCCGAGAGAAACGACCTGGGACTGATCGGTGGCGTGATCAGCAGATCAGGCGTCTGGTAGTCATATCTGCAAGGAAAAGCAGCGGACAGATTAGCTCAAATTTAAAAAAACAATAGTGGGGGCGCCCAAAAATTACAGTCAGAAAATTACATTCGACAGCAAAAGTACCTTTAAAAGGCCCACTAAAACAAAAATTCAGATAGCAATACTGCTATTGGTACAGCATTAAGGACATTACATCAGCACAGTGGCTATACACAAACATAACCAAGGTGCACCGAGGACGCCTGCGATGACGCTGCTATCAGTGGTGCCTTCCCTGTTTGGCGCCGCTTTCGTCGGCGCCTGATCCTTCCATAGGGAACTCGCTGCACTTGGGGCCGTCGGCGTCTTTCGTGCACTTCTTGTAGGTATGTCCATCCTCTCGCACACTACTGCAACGTTGAGCGCTAACGCAGCCACGGAGTTCGTCCAATACATTACGAATCTCCGTGTCGATGGCGCCTGCCTTGTTCCTTGCTTCGTCGGTCAGGGATGAATTAAACTGGGGCTTGTGTCTTCAGTGAAGTGCCGAGATGCGAATACCAAAAATCTCGGTACTCCATGTAATCATGATTGCTTCCTTTTTAAGTAATGAGACATTTCGGCGTTCATCAATTGCTGCACTCCCCGCAAGCGGAATAACCTGAGAAACAGGGCTTGTGGTACAAGCTTGGTTTCTGATCAGGAGCACTTGCAGTCCCATCTTCCTTTAGGCACACTCTTGCGATGTTTCCTTGCCGATATGACGCCTAGACCCTATCGGCACAACAATATCTCAATCTATGCTCTCGTGTGCCTGCACTCGACTCGGTCCTCTCTTGCCTTCTGCATTTCCTCCTCAAGGTACTCGTCAGTTTTTGTGCTGAACCAAAGGTTTCCAATCGGCTATCAGATGGGCCATTCTGTCGGCACCTGTCGTGGGGAAGTACGTCTGGTTCCATCTAGCTAGGATGAACTCCACGATGGCAACAAGGGGAGTTGCCTCACACCACGCATGACCCAGTTGTAGACCTCGCACGGTTACGGGTCATTTGCCGTACCTGCCCACCTTTATCTCAACAATGCCCATTTTCTTCGG